>BJCO01369336.1:0-13609 GCA_018326465.1 Flaveria floridana | reverse complement strand
AAGAATATACCAGTTGGGGTTGATGCCACATAGGATGGTTTAGTAATTATAGTTTACTAAACACCCATTTCACAAACACATCCTGTATAGTGTATTCTACCCAAAAACCATCACACTTCTCCAGAAAAAACCAATTAAACAAATCACTGAATAATTATTGATAGAAACACCTTGCAAAAAATGGTTAGATGTTGACAAAGTATGAAATCATCGCACATGCTGCTTACCAACTTTAAAATTACTTTTTTAATTTGAACATAATCGGTATAGTCAAGCCCTACTCTGCCAATTGCTTTTTACATGTGGTTTTTTAGGGAAAAAGAAATTGTGTTTGAGTTTAGCAAGAAGAAATGAGGATGTCTTTCTATGTCCAAACATTCTCCATGGACCACGTTAATACCCGATCAAACCATGTGGTTTGGTCAACTTTTCCAATGCTGCCTCTTTAGTGTTGGCACAATTGTTTCAAAACATGAATGATCAAGATTAATATTGGATAGGAAGTTACAGAAGTACCCCCAAGAGGTTAATTCCCTTCCTCACAATCAAGTTTTTAGTCCTTGGAGTGGACAGAATCGCTTGAAGAGCATGTATGCGGTTTAATTTATAACAAAAGCATGTGACGCCTGATTAGTATTTAATCGAGTTTCTAAACCCGATATTATGGTATCTTTGATCTAAAGTAGGGTGTTGGGAGATGTGAAACGACCATACGGAAATCAAAATCAAGCAAGACTATGACAATTGTGAGATAACTGCACCTTAACAGTCATGAACTCAAATCCTAGAGAGATTGTAGTAATCACCTGCAAAAATGAACACAACCAATAATTACTTGCATACAACAAAGGTTCAATGGGTTTATTAAAAGTTTCAGGGGTAATCAGCCAATAAAGTCATCAAATTGTTGAGCTTAAATGGCATCTTCTTCTTCTTCTTCTAATTCTCTTTCATAACATGAGTTTCATCACAATCTAAAGTTATACAGGAATTAGATAATGCAAGGAGTAGGACAGATGATCATCTAATTTTGTTATTATTATTTTTTTAAAGTTCATTTTGAATGAAGATGTTCATCCAATTAGGAGCATATGGACAAACGTTTTGCATAGATTAGGATCACAATTTGGAATACTTCTTTAGATTTCGAGCAGCATCGGTGGCATTTTCAGGCACAGGCAAGTTGGTGATGAGAGTAACTCTAGAAGAGGATATGAGCGCTCTGCTTTGGGAATCGGAAGGATCAAGCTTCCACAAGCTCACCTCCCATACCTGCCGAAATGAGATAGATACATTTTGACACCAAAAACTAAAGTGAAGTGCAGTGCAGTGCAGGCATTTGGTCCTGAAATAACAAGGAAAAAGACTACCTGAATGGTTTTGCCGAGGTGAAGCGGAGTGGCCTCAGCGAAGACGAGATCTCCAAGGTCCGCGCGCTTGAGGTGATTGATGCTCAAGTGCAAGCCCGCCACTCGCTTCCACCCAGACGCCATATGCGCCCCCATACTCGCGAGCCCCTCTGCAATCAGGGCCGACACGCCTCCATGTAACACCTTGAACGGCTGCCAATTTGCAATTTGAACAATAATTCAAGTACAATAATTGGAGGAAGATTGATTCATTCATTGATTGATTGATTGATTGATTACCTGGCAAGCCTTGTGGGTGACCGGGAGACGACCGGTGACCTTGCGGGGCGACAACTCGTCGATCTGAAAGCCGATTGCATGCAACGGAGCATCCAAAGCCTCCGTCTTCGGGTCCTTGGTGTTGGTGGATGAATCCATAGATGGATTGGATTGGATTGATCCCTCGAATCACGGAATCAATTTATGATACGATGATTTGTTTGTTGCCTTTGAAACTAGAAAGAGATACTGAGATAGGGTGGCGTGGGGTGGGGTTAGTTAAGGACTAAGGTGTGTGATCAGATCAATTTTGGCTTTAATTTCTTTTCCTCTTGTGGAATTCAAAGTCTTCGGTTTTGGGGACAACGCCACCTACGTCTTCTATAAAAAGAGATACTTAACAATTATACTTCACTTCTGGCTTCATCAACATTTGTGTTCAAATCATTCAGTGTTTTTTTCTTCTTGTTTACTATTATATTATTTGAGAGCTAATTACATGTCTTTTCCTCTAAACCCGTAAATTGTATATTTTCTTAAATTTGACTTGACATGCTTTGTATTTATGTATTTAAAACTTATGTGTTGCGAAAATATGCAACTTTTCAGGTGCAACGGGGTTGTATTTATTTATTATTATTATCTAATTCTTTTTACAAAATATTTTTTTTACTTCTAAACCATCTAATCTTATAACATTCACATAAGCTTCTTCATCTTTAACATCACATCTGAATACAGATGAATTATGAAAAATAAAATATGATTTTACTCCTACATTAGGTTTCCCACCCACATCTTCAGCCTTTTACATTTTTAAAGAAAATTAATAAAAGCATTTTAAATCGCCATCCCAATTCATATTCTTATTTTTAAACTATAGGGGGAAATGGTAACAAATATTTAATTATATACCTACATCAGGTTTTCTATTCTCATTTTTATCGTCTATAATTTTAGGGGAAACCATAATGATATTTATATTTGAGGGTCACCATCCATCGTTCAAATCTATTATGTTATATTTTTCATAAGTGTTTGTGAGTGGATGGTATATACGAGAAGCTGATATAAGAGATTTTTAAATAATAAAATAAATTTGTAAGAAACGGTGATTTTTTGTTGATTATAAGGGATAAAGATGGGAAGCTAGTGTGAATGTTCCGATCCCTTATATTTTGAGGTCACTATCCATCCCTTATATCTATTAATTTATTATTTTTTAAGAGTGGTTATGAATAGAAAAAAAAAATCAAATATTTAAATATTATTTAATTAAAATAATGATAGATATAAGAGAATGCCATGGGAGGCTTTAAGAAAATAATTTTTTTAAGTGGTAATTGTTTTTTCGTTAATTATAAGAGATAAGAATGTAAAAGCTAGTATGAATGGTTTTACACTTATAAAATTTTAAACTTAAATTATTTTTATAAAGTACAACTAGAGTTGATTCCCTGACGCGCGTTGCGCGTCTTAAAATCAACCATCGAATAAACATAGCAGAATAGTGTGCGGCTCAGAACCGGCTGTCGTATACGACTGTTGGACGAAATGACCACCAGGGCCACGGTGACCGACGCCATTTTTAGTGTAACATCACAGCCACAAATCAATAAAAAAGAACGTCTCAAATGAACATACGTTCATTAATCATCATCATTAAAGAAATGCACCAAGCATATGCAAACCCAACAACAATCCAGAAGTATCGGAGAGCAACCAAAAAAACAAAAAACCCAAAACAAACTTTCTAAATGATGTTGTTTCACAAAGTAAATCGCCACCAACACCAGATTTAGGATAAACATGGCTCTCAGATGTGGCCTGCACATCATTATTGAGCAACCCAGAACCATTAAACGACAGCCGACACAGGTGACGTATAGAGGTCATTGGCGGTGATTCTCAAGACGAAGGTAAGCGGCGCTGGTCAATGAAATCGTTGGGTGACCATTGGCGCTCACCGCGACATAGGCGCCACCTAAGGCGGCACACACAGGCCAGCGTCGGCGTCTATCGCGACATTCTTAGATGGTCAGGCGGCGAGAACAACCTGTCACACCATCGTGGCCACATACCCTAGTCGGGAACAAAAAATCATTTGCTATCACGTCAAGCGGCAAGGAAAGTCGAAACATCACCCTCACCGCCTCCCATCAGCACGGCCACCGCCATCTGTACAAAATCCAAGAATAAAGGGATAAGGAACCTGTACGCAATGCAAACCAAGGGGCAAATGTGTAGCCGGAGATGACAGTGAGAACCAAGGGGCGAATGTTCAGCCGGAGCAGGTGGCTGACCGGAAACCTCCACCAGTCGGCAGGCGGAGATCACCGGTGGTGGATCTAAGGATGGAGATAGGCGGCTGCGGCGGTAGAAACAACGACCGGATGACCGGCCGACACAACGCCAACTGAGGTGGCATGCAGACACCACCGGCGGTGCCATCACCCCTGCCGACAACAACAGACGGAAACCCACCGACCAACCCCACCGTCATCTGCACCCACACAAGCAGCTCTTCTCTTTGAGAACATTACCCTATATATGAAGAAGAGGTAGGGGGTAAGATGCAAACCTCATAAATTATAGTGGCCAAATCATAAAGCAAAAAAAAATAACCGTTGATCAATTTGTAAATTTCATATATAGGATAATTATTGATGTCAGTATAACATTCTAGGTCATGGCCAACAACATTTTTAATATTCTTAATAATATTGTTCAGGGAATGTTCAACATGGGCTCCTAAACATTTTTAATATTCTTAATATCATGAATGTTTAGTTTTTATCGATAGTAACTTAAATGGAATATATATAAAATTTAATTATATATATAATGATTATTTGTTTAAGTTAACTTATTTATAAGAAAAAGGTTCAAATTACAAAGTGTATTTTTACTACAAAGTGTGAGAAGACACAATGAGTTAAAAAAGACACAAAAAATTATATCTCACAATCTAAATCGAATTTCAAAAAAATAATTCAGAGCTTTTGTTCCCCTAATCGTCCTCACTAAGGAAAAAAATAAACGAAAAATTAAAAAAAAATAAAAAAATTAACGTTTTTTTATTGTGTCATTTATGAAAGACACAATGACTTCATTGTGTAATTATAAAAGATACAATGACTTCATTGTGTCATTATGAAAGACACAATGACGTCATTGTATCAATATAAAAGACACAATGACGTCATTGTTTCATATAAAGACACAATGAAAAAAAAATTATTTTTTTGTTTTTTTTCTGAAAGAGGACAACGAGAGGAACAGAGACTCTGAAGTATTTTTTTAAAATTCGATTTAGATTGTGAGATATTAATTTTTTTATGATTTTTTTAGCCTCATTGTGTCTTCTCACACTTTGTAGCAAAAATACACTTTGTAGAATAACCTCACCCTATTTATAAAACAATTTAAAACTTGGTTATTATTTAAATTTTTTTCCCTTACAATATTTCACTACATGATTAACTTGAAAAAAATAATCAATAAATAGTAACCAAGTTTCATATATGCTATGTTATTTTGGTTAATTTCAAATTTATTTAACATTTAAAAAGAGGTGTTTATTATATAGACAACCCACATGGTTTACGAAAAGTAACGATTTGATGCTAAGGGTTTATAGTAATAGGTTTGGGGTTTATGATTTTATTACGTAACAATATTGGGTATTAACACTAGCGGATGTTAGCTTTTAAGTTAAGTTCAAGAGAATTTCAGTATTTTCACATTAAAATGTAAGGTCCTAATTCTAGAAGGCCTTGCTTACACAATAGAAACATTATTCTTAAACCTTAAACATTTATTTATGATTGTAGCAAAACATAAAAGTTATTACATAATCATTCATCTTTAAAACATTATATTGATTGGCAGTCGAGATTCTAAGCCGCCATGGCTTGGTCGTAGACAATGACCACCTTGCTTAGAGGTCCACGATGTTCAGGTCGACCACACAATAAAAACCTACATGATTCAGGCGATAAGTGTAACTTTTTTAGATTTTCTTCTGTATGTGTAAGCTTTATACCCATCCTAAACTAGTATATTACTTTTAAACACACAAAACATTTGTGGAGTTGTCGTTTAGGAATTTAGAAGCTATAAGCCTTGATATAAGCTCATGGATTAAGGTGAACATTTTACAAACTTCATTTGCATCTATGTCTAATTATGCGCACAAATGTTTACAAAATATTACTATGCATGTTTATAATATGTCTGTTTTAAATGTTTATAATTATAAAAAACCAACAAATGATTGTACTAAATCGGTCAAACAAAGGTTTAAGAGACTATGATACATTATATGTAGATACACATGTTGTTGGGTAACTGTGTGTTATGGGACAAAATAACTAAATTGATGTGATTTGATTTATATATAATATATAGATATATATTTTCTATACTTTGAATAGTTTCTAGGCTAATTTTTATTGAATATTGCTTCTAGCGGATTTGTATTTGAATTTTGAAGATTTTAAGAGACGACAAGTTAGAATTATACACCTTTTTTATACCTTAATTAGTGATTTTGTTAAGATGTTCGATTTAAGATGTGAGCATATAATTTTTAATGGAATGAGGTTAGAATGTTGTTCAAACGTGGTATGTAAAAAGTTAAATTAACAAAGGACCACCAATTGTTTGGTTTATAAATTGAATTTCATGTCTACTTTAAATTTAAAATTTGAATACAAGATGGTACACGAGGATTGAAGATTGCAATTTCAAAATAAAAATCAAATGGGCCTAAAGGCCCACGTCAATATGTTGAAATATAAAGCCACGTGGAGATTAATATTCCTATGGATGAGTGTTCTTATGAATTGTTTGATGTACCAAAGAGGGCCACATGACAAAGAGGCCTACGTGACAGGGATATGGGGCATCACAATACGATGCCAGGATGAAAAAGGAAAAAAAATCTATGAAGCGATGGCAGAAAAAGCATATGCACACAAGAAGAACAAAATTTTAAATTTTCATTTATTTGATTGCAACTTTGAGGTTGTTGAGTATGAATGGAGAGCAATATTGAAGTGGAAGAGCAAGATCCCCCTAACCATTGCTTGTTAGGTTTAGATTTCGTGAGTTAGTTCGTGATGTTAGTGTTTTAGGGTGTTTAATTAGATTTAATTAAGTTGTCCTTTGTCTTAGGGTTGCAGAATACAATCTTAAAGATATTATGGTACAAAACCTAGCGTGCTCATCCATTAGACAATTTAATAAACCTATCTGTAGGTCTAACAGATCGTTTGAACGTGCTTTTGATGAAGGTTTAACAATGAAATCCACAAGATATCACTAATTCTAATAGATTGTGGACCAAGTAATGATAAAGTATGAGCACAAATCAAACATAAAACCCATTTGTAAGAGAATTTGTGAAGATTAAGAGGAATAATGCTCAAGTGTATGAAATATCAGCTTTTAGCAATACGCAAACAAGAAAAGAACTCAAATATATAATAATCAATAAAGTTTCAAGAGTTACACAATGAACAACAAAGAAATATATATATACAGGACCTAGTTTCGCATACAGTTTTGCATATTGCGAAACTGTATGCACCATGACATGAGAAATTACCGGGCTAAACTACAGTTTCGCATGCCACAGAATACAAAACAAGACAAAAGTAAACTAGATCTTATTACATTAATATCTAAGCTATAGTAAACTATGACTAAACAAAAATAAACGTCAAGGTGAATACTACCCTATTCTAGATCATCAATACTCCCCATAGGGGATATTTTTCACACCCCGGGCCCAGGTAGGGTGGGACGTCACAGACTAGCAACAACATATGACAGTGGAAACGAACCATCATAAGAGCACAAAAGGAGAGAACATCACATGACATTAATGTTTAAAGAAAAACCGGGCTAGAAGTAGGTATAGCCCCCAACACAAGTACATAAGTCATCAGTACAAATTGTTTTTATCAATAGCAAATGTAAATTGTTTCAAATGTTTTAAAACATAACAAGCTAATGCCATGGGTCATGAAGCTAGGTCAAGGTCTTCTACAACAGCTAGACTCCCATCACGGATTACCTGAAACATGCTTAAAAGAAAATTTGTGTCAACTAAAAAGTTGGTCAATTTAAGTGCTTAAAGTTTTAAAAAACAAAAGGATTCAATATAATCCACTTTTAATTTAAAAGAATCATAGTTTCATTGTTGTGGGGGATCACAATCAACCCTGCACTCAGTCCCGGCTGGCCTCTTTAAAGTTAAGTAATACCGGTTAATCCCGAAGGAAGAACCGAGCCTCAAACTAGTGTACCATTCCTGCCGAATGGTTCACCATAGTATCTTATAAAACCTGTTACATGCCACAAAAGACCCCATAGGATCTCAGTGTGGTACCATTCTGTTCATCACGGAAGGCACTATGTGTGGGGGATTCCCCAAGTAGATCTACCCATATAAAGCAAGCGGTTCATACAAGGTTAATGACTGTGACACAAGTATCAGTAGGTAACAACAATTACACAACATATAGCATCATAACATAGCACAAAAATAGTTCAGTTTAAATAGAGCATGCTTCATCCCAAAAACAGTAGTAAAAAGGGGGTCACTAGAACTCACCTTAAGCTTCAAGCAAGGATTCTTTGTGTGCAGGAAAAAAGTCTCAAGCCTAGCACCCTAGCATCAAGATTTAAATGATAAGCTACTGATTCTAATGCTTATGTAAGGTGTACTAGATGTGCCACGAAGTTGAATACCCAGTTTGATTTTGATTTGTTAAGGCTCGTATAAAAGTTTCCTTTTATAGAAAGTCATGGTTTCTTAGGAAAATATGGATTTTTACCCAATTACGTTAGTGATACAAGTTAAATTAAGTTGTTAATGTTATTATTAGCTTCAAAGGAGTTGGTTATGGGAGTTTGGCAGAATTTACAGTTTAGTCCTTTAAGTTTCAGAATTTATAATTTCTACCCCAAAGTTTGTTTTTCTTGCATTTAATAACTTCTAAGGCCAAATATCAGATTCTTGGAGTTAAGTATCTCATTTTAAGTAAGTTTACTCCAAATTTTCATATTTTAGGTCCAGGTTAAGAATTCTTGTGTTTCGCGTTACCGTTTACGGTAAAATCGAAGGGTTTTAATGGTTAAGTATGGATTTCCATGTTTTTGAGTCTTAGACCATTAAATATAATTTTAAGGACATTTTGATAAGTTTATAATCTATTGAAAATGAGTCTCTTTTAGTTGTAAGCCTCGTTTTTACATTTAACCCGTTAAAGCGCGTTTTTACCCGAAATTAACCGTTTAAAAGCTTGTTTGCCCCAAATTTTTTTTTCAACACCTTTTGATCTTATAGCTTCTAACTTACTGAAATAACTTAATTTTCATGGATTTTGGTTTTTATATCCCTATTCATAAGATTTCTTCCAAACGTTACCCGGTTAGTACTAGTTTTTAACTCAAAATTCCTTTTAAATTGTTTCTTATCCATTTAGTACACAAATACGGTCTAAATCACTTTATTAACTCTTTTAGAGCCTGGAATTCTTTTCAAAAAGGTTTAAGTCCATGTTTTCTTATTTTCAAGGTGTTATACCACTTTTCGGGTTCCCAAAAATGACCATAGGATATTCCATATCTTTATTATTTTCAGCCATTAATAACTCATCATACACCCAATATAATCTAAAACTTACTGAAATTATAAACCTAGCTCATGGTTTCAACATACAACTCAAGAACAAGTTGAAAACATAGTGATTACATCATTTTCGTCCATTACACATGTGTAAAACGTTATAACTCGTGTTTAAACATTACCAAAACCTTTTTTAACATTCAAGAAGATTATTAGGAGTCTTATAAACCATTAACAATCAGATTACAAGCTTTGGTTCAGAGGTTTACACAACATGGAGGTTAGATGATGCACACATCACTAAAAAAGAGGGTTTTCATGGTGAAAATCGGGTTCCACCTTTAGAAGGACTAAGATAACATGTGAGGTATCTTAAGTGAAGTTAAAAGATCCTCAAGAACAACATGATGGCAACAAGTTTCTACTACAACAAAGAAAGGATAGGTTTTTAAGAGCAAAGTGAGGAAAACACAAGTTATGACTTGTTTCGGATGCGTGGATGCTTACACTTAGTGTAGTTCACGATTTGGGGAGTGTGGAAGGACACACAGATTTGGAAATCTTTGAACACTATTGGAGGAGTCGAATCCACAAGAATCAAGCCTCCAAAGTTCACTAAATAGCACCTTCTTGATGGTTTAAAGCTTGGCCGATATGTGTATGAGGTTGTTCTTCGATAAACAAGGCTAGAAATGGAGAGAATTTTTCATGTGTGTGTGTGTTTTCTGTAGTGAGAAACCGAGATAGAGAGGAGAGGAATGAAAAGATTTTAGAGGTGGTGCATGAAATGGTAGTGATGGAAATGTTGGTGGTGTAGAAGGGTGGTGAATGGGTGAAGGGGGTGGCCGAGTCTTGGAGTGTAGTGGGTTAATTTTGTTTTAAGTTTTAAATGGAAATTGGTATTATGTAGTGTTGTGTAGTATTTTAGATGGTATAAGTTTTAGTTAGTTGATATGTATTGTGCATGTTCATGCATGCATTAACAGAAAATTAATGTGTGTATGCACACATTTTTAATTGTTTTAATAATGATTTGATTCCATTGTAAGGGTGACTAATTGACTTTCCCGGATCACTAAGTTTTCCTAAATTAAAGCTTGATCTATTTAAATTGTCACAAAAAGTCACATGAAATAACAAAAATAGTACTAATAGCAACAATGATACCAATGCTAATGATAATAATAGGAATGATACTAACATTAATATTAATAAGATGGGTAATGATGCAAGTAGATCAGGGTTAGAATTATGACCTAGAGGTCGGTTGTCACATTCTCTTACCGTTTAGGAAATTTCGTCCCGAAATTTTAGCTTTGATTAGATTCAGAATGGGTGGGTTTGAAGAGATGCAGATAACTCTTTCTCATCTCGTCTTCTCGCTCCCAAGTGAACTTAGGTCCTCGCCTAGAATTCTATCTTACCTTGACCTGGGGTATGCTGCTTCATCTGATTTTCTTGACTAACCGGTCAGTGATTTCTATAGGTTCTTCCACGAAGTTCAACCTGTTATTGATCCTCGCTTCTTTCAATGGTAGTTCCATGGTCTTGTCTACCATGCACTTCTTCAAGTTTGACACATGGAAGGTGTCATGTATGTAACTAAACTTCTGAGGCAGCTTTAATTTATATGCCATGGGGCCAATTCTTGCCAGTATTTCAAATGGTCCAATGTATCTCGGGCTTAAATTTCCTCTCTTTTCAAACCTCACAGTTCCCTTCCATGGTGCTACTTTCAGCATTACTCTGTCACCCACTTGAAGTTCTAATGGTTTTCGTCTTCTGTCAGTGTATTTCTTTTGACGGTCTCTAGCTGCCCTTAAACGCTCCTTGGTCTTGAATATCTTGTCGGTGGTCTCCAACATGATGTCAGGTCCCATTACTTGGCTATCACCGATCTCATTACAACTCAATGCTGATCGGCATTTCCTACCATATAGGGCCTCATATGGAGCTGCCTTTATACTTACGTGGTAGCTGTTATTATAGGAGAACTCCAGCCAAGGGAGACGGTTTTCCCAGTTCCCATCAAATTCAATCACGTAAGCTCTTAGCTTATCTTCCAAGGTTTGAATGGTTCTTGCACTCTGACCGTCAGTTTGTGGGTGGTATGCAGTGCTTAAATCCAAACGGTGTCCTAGAGCCTGCTGGAGTGATTTCCAGAAATGAGAAGTGAAGCGGCTATCACGGTCAGAGATGATTGATAGTGGTACACCATGCCTGGTCACTATTTCATCGATGTACAGTTGGGCCAGCTTCATCAGGTCGTAGTCTTCTTGAATCGGCAAGAAGTGAGTTGTTTTAGTTAGCCTATCCACTATTACCCAAATAGCATCATGACCTCTAAACGTTCTAGGTAACTTTGTAACAAAATCCATCGTGACGTTATCCCATTTCCATTCTGGAATCTCGGGCTGTTGTAACGTTCCTGACGGTTTTTGATTTTCAGCTTTTACCATGGCATAGGTTAGACACTTTCCAACATAAATAGCGATTGATTTCTTGATTCCAGGCCGCCAGAAAAGTGCCTTTAGATCCTGGTACATTTTGTCGCTTCCGGGGTGAATCAAGTACTTAGATTTGTGGGCTTCATCGAGGATTACCTCTCTAATTCCCCCGTACTTTGGTACCCACATTCTCCCTTCATATTTATATATACCATCGTTACTCATCTCTAAACGCTTCTCCATTCCTGTTAACAATTCCCCTGCTAATTTATCTTCCTTTAACGATTCGCCTTGAGCTTCTTTTAGTCTTGCGATAAGGTCGGTGTACACACTCATCCTTAAGGCACGGACGCGAAGAGGTTTTTCTCTTTCTTTCCTGCTCAAGGCATCTACCACTACATTGGCCTTGTCGGGATGGTAGCGGATTTCATATTCGTAATCATTCAATAGCTCAACCCATCTTCTCTGGCGCATGTTTAACATCTTCTGATCCAGAATGTGTTGTAGAGATAATGCCTCTACATTTAAGTGCAAGCACCACGACACCCAGTTCTAGATCTTGCGTTGTGTAGTTCTTCTCATGATCGTTCAGTAGTCTTGATGCATAAGAAATTACCTTGTTGCACTGCATTAGTACGCCTCCCAGTCCTTAACGCGAAGCATTAGAAATACTACGAAATCTTCGACTCCTTCTGGGAGGGCGAGGATAGGTGCACTACACAGTTTCTCCTTGAGCATTTCAAACGCTTCATTCTGCTCTCATTCCCACACAAAGGTTGTATTCTTCTTAGTCAAAGAAGTTAACGGTTGCACAATGTGCGAGAAGTCTTTGATAAACCTTCTATAGTACCCGACCAATCCAAAGAATTGCCTTATTTCGGTGGGGGTTTCTGGATTTTTCCAGTTCTTAATAGCCTCAATTTTAGAAGGGTCAACTTGTATCCCATTCTCATTTACCACATGCCCTAGAAATTAGAGCTCTCGCTTCCAAAATTCGCATTCGGAGAACTTGGCATATAATTGTTCATTCTTGAGTAACTCAAGAATCAGCCTTAGGTGCTTCTTATGCTGTTCCTTACTATAGGAGTAGATCAGGATGTCGTCGATAAACACAATCACAAACTTGTCAAGATATGGGCGACACACACTGTTCATGAGATCCATAAACGCCGCTGGTGCGTTAGTCAGCCCAAAGAACATGACAAGATACTCATAATGTCCATATCTAGTTCTGAAGGCCGTTTTGGGTATGTCTTCTTCTCTTATCTTCAGCTGATGGTACCCTGATCTTAAATCTATTTTAGAAAAATAGCTTGCTTCCGGCAGTTGATCGAATAGGTCATCTATTCTCGGAAGAGGGTATCGGTTCTTTATTGTCAGCTTGTTTAGTTCCCTGTAATCTATACACATACGTAGGGTTCCATCCTTCTTCTTCACGAATAGTACCGGGGCACCCCATGAAGAAACACTTGGCCGTATAAATCCCTTGTCAAGTAGCTCTTAGATTTGTAGCATTAGTTCCTTCATCTAGGGAGGGGCGAGTCGGTACGGTGCCTTAGCTACTGGTGCAGCACCAGGCGGTAGATCTATCTGGAACTCAACCTATCAATTTGGAGGGAGTCCCGATAGGTCTTCGGGAAGCACTTCTAGATATTCAGAAGCCACTGGAATTATAGGATTCTGTGTGCCCAAGACACTTAGAATATTGATGTGGTTAGTACATTATGATCCAAGTCGGGTTATACCCAACAACAAGCTTAGCAAACACCAATTAATATTTAATTGATGATATGATCATGCAATTAAATATTAACACCAATTTAGAAAATAGGTTTTCTAAACAAGTTGCATATGAGATGGAACAATTTATTAGGATATTTTGTTCAATGATATTA
>BJCO01369071.1:0-13632 GCA_018326465.1 Flaveria floridana | reverse complement strand
CTCGAGCATAATCTTTAGAAGAATAACAGAAATTCTGAAAATGACAGGATCATATATATTTTTAAAAAAGACACATCTTATACAAAGTAAAAGACGATTATATAAATATACATAGATATGATTACAGAGATCATTACACAACTATCAACGTTCAAAATCAACGTGGCTCATATCTTTGCCCAAACCTTCGCAATTCTCACATAAATCTACAATACATCCTAAAATGCTCTTTTGAAATCATGTATATTATGATATATTGATAATATTGATAATAAATGTTAGGTTTCATTTGAAAACTAATTTCAATTTAAGAACCTAAGAACTAATTTTTTTTAACTTTAAACGACTATAATATTTATTATCATATGTTCGTATTTTTTTTTAAAAAAAGTACACAATTAAATCACAATCTTTTTGTCTTTATAACATTGTTATATCTAAAAAGAAAAAACATAGATGTATTTAGTTTTATATACTACATGTATGCAACAAATAAGTAACACATTAATATTATACACCCAGATTAAATATAAAAACAATCCTTGATATATGGTGCAAATTTTTTTATAATATCGTATAATAAAGTTATAGGTGTTTAAAGAAAAAACGTGATTAATTCTCAAGTTTTCACATTAAACTAGTTCTCATATCATTATCTCATGTAAATGTCATATCTTTCCATCAAACTTGTTGGGGTTCGAATACTGCAGTCTACACGGGTAAAGAAGAACACAGAACATTAATTTAAACACAAGAACCATTATGGTTGAAATATTCGATTACATCCATCCACAATTAATAAGACGAACAACATAACGACCATTAACTTGTGGTAAGTAAACATCAAAACACGATATCAATAACGATGATAATGCGGAGGTGGAGGAGGAGGGGGATAATGACGATCCAAACCAAAACATCGAAGCACAGGGTAACAAAGACAAGAGACACAACCACCCAATATCGAAGTCACCAACATACAAGGCCAACAACAGAGTGACATACATGCATTATCATGTGGACCTTCATGATGATGGTGACGATGGTACGGTGGTGGCGGAGGAGGAGGACCACCATGCCCGTGCATCTTCGATTCTTACTATTGATCCGATTCTATTTAATAGTAAAAAACCTGAAGATGAAATATGTTGAAGATGAAATCAAGAATACAAGAATCAAAGTAATGAATTCGATTGCATAATACGATTGCTTATGAATACAAGAAAGGAAATTTGAAGATGGCAATCATTAGCTATGATCCACATATGAACTCTTATCTAATAGGAATCACATCTCTAACTAACTTTCAACTAACAAAGAAAATTACAATATACACCCCTGAACTATCAATCTCTTGTAACAACAAACATAGTTAAGTTGATGACTTGATTATTAACCTTCTTAACAAAATATAATTAGAACAAGTTGGGAAAACAGAAATTACCCCCAAATTAATCAAATTAAAACTATGCATGATGAAATTGATGGCAATTCTTGAACAAAATTGATCATCTTCTCACAACCAAAAACACCCAATATTAACATAGTAGATCATCCTCTGACCACTTAAAAAACATTCACAGTAAGTTACCATCCATGTTACTCTAGTTTAACTAAATAAAAGTACTCTCTATATTTATCATTTATTAAACAATTTTCAAATTTTATTATTCATATTTATTCTATTTCAATTAATAATACTTTTATATTTTCCTTTTTGATATTTTTAATCTTTCTTTCATTTACAAACTCCCAACAAAAAATAATTAGAAAACTGAATATAGAAATAAATAGTGATCCGTAAGTTATTATTTCCTTTAAAAATATGAAGGATAAAGATTAGGATGTAAAAGTACATACTTTTCATATTTCTTTTATATTCGATAGATCTGATTAATGAGAGTTAAAGCATATGATTTTTCATATTTCTCATGTAATTTAAAGATTAGTAGAGCTGGTATGCATACTGATCTAATAACAAAAATAATCAACAGCTACTTGCAGGAATCTAAAAACTGTTAACAAATATAAGCAGAATATAACGATGAACTTACTGATCAGGGATCTGCTTGAATCTGAGTGTTGAGATGAATGAATGAATGAAATGGGTTAGTAAACTTAAAGGGGAAGTAAATGTTGGGGGTGAAGTTAATAAGATGATCAGCACCACCGTCTGAAAAGGGATCTTGATTCATACGTGGCATGATATCAGCCGTTGAGATTCTCCCTCACGAGTCATGCACTCATACGTGTTGGTGTTGTAGCAAGTTTAGATCGAAACTTTTGTAGGTTTGTACCTACCACCTCTTTGACTTGTGATTTTGGAAGCTGCTATTGGGCCTATCATTGGGCCTGGCCCAAGTTGCCATCTTTTTTACTTGTGGGCTTTACTGTCGTAGTGGAGTTTTTTATATTATGTGGGCTCAACTGCTCAAGGGTGTCTCCTTCATTGAAATCAGATTGAATTATGAAGCATGGGCCTTCTTTGGTGTAGCCCTTCCTTTTGTTGTATTTTGTGGTGGTTAACTTGTTTAGTTTATTAGTTAGATGTAGTAGTTAGTAAATAGACAATTAAAAGTGTATGTTTGGGCTTTTTTGCTTCTAGTTAGTGTTACGTTTGTTTTTCTTACTACTTTCCCCCATCTGTTGTATATCGGGGAAGATGTTCTTCGATTTTATTTTGAGAAAATTCTAAAATTGTCCTTTTTATTAGTAAATTCCTTTAAAATGTTAGTTTTCTTAAACCTTCCACCAAAATGTTTTTATTGGACAAAGACGAAGTTGACACCTCTATACTAAAGAGAATGTAGCAGGATTGCATTTAATATCGCTTTAAAAGCAGCAAATCCAATTCTCAAAACAGTGCTCGACACTCGTAATCTCACTCTAGTTTTGGCCTCCACACAGCAAGTTCGCATTTAAGATTGCTATAACATGTGATACCTTGTGAACATATAATTGAAGTGTGGTTTCTCAATCCATTCTACTTTTATTTGTTGGTTTCACCAGGTAGAGGTTTGTACATATACAAGAAGTAAAAGTTAACATTTTTTCATTACTCAGCATAAAATACTTTAGATTTTCAAATTGGGAAGTTAAAAGAACAATTAATGCAGGAATACACAGATTATATTCCACAAATATACAACTATTCAACCCAAAATATCAAATGAATTTCAACTATAGATAAAAGTATCTCTTTTGTTTCAGAATTTCTGAGTCGAAGACGCCCGGTTTATTCTCTGAGCACCCAATTTCAGACCGGTAGGTTTGGAACCCCGGCCACGGCCAGCTGATAAAGGCTTGGCTCTGGTGGTTGGTGGAGGTGCTGCAATAGCGGCCCATGGATCATCATCATCAAGGGTGGCACTAGGGTTCCCGTTTAGAGGCTTTGCATCCACTTTCGGAGGTGGGGCCGCAATTGAGCCCCATAAGTCGTCATCCACATTTGACGTAGACTTTGGCCGCGGTTTTGAAACTGTAGCGAAGAAAGGAAAAAAAAAATACCATATAAATTTAACTTTAGCAAAACATCTATTCTGGAAAGCCAACTATCCTAGCCAAAAAACAAATTTCAAAAACTTTCTATTTAATTTAAATCTTCTAAGCTAACTGGTGCCATGTCAGCACATTGAAAAAGCCAAACCTTGTCGGAACTTACAAACATGTCAGCTGCCATATCACAAGTCTGATAATTTTAAAATTAAAATTGGCTGCCTTTGAAAAACAAAAAATGGAAACTTCGTTTTTTTTTTCTTTTTTGGTATATAAGTTGGTTAAACTTGTGTCATCAACCCGGAAAGATGAGACACCATAAATGCTAAGATGGATAATAATTTTAAAATCACTTCAAGTCAAAAGCATCTAGAATGGATAATAAGTGTGGTTTTTGTTTATAACTAGCAGGGACAATTATTGTTTTGATGATATTAGCATTACCTTGTGGTTTTGTCTGTATGACAGGCCGTTTTTGAGCAGCTTGAATGTTAGCAAGGGCGGGTGAGGGCTTTTCGTCTTCCAGTGGCAACATATCATCCCACCCATCTTTTTCACTTCCATGATCTTCATGAATACCATTCTCGAGTTCACCCCAACCATCAGTTGATGTAGGTGACACAGGTGCAGGTTGATCATCCATATCTTGATCAGCAGCGTTAATACCTAAACTTGCACTTCTGACTAGTGTTGTACTTTGGATATCTGACACAGCTATTATCAACATCAAAGAAATAACCAGTAATCAGTAATTCGACAAATATGATACAAAAATGTAATTACAAAAAGCTTGCCACAAGATGCTACCTGAGCTTGCATTAGAGACGGCAGTAACAAGAGGCGAGGTTGATTTTGGAGGTGCTTGAGAAGTTTGTTCAGACGGTTTGCCTTTCATCGTCAAAGAGCTCATGGCCCATCTGTGTCATAGTCACATGTTGAATCTTACAGTAGTATGCTACTAAATTTTTTTGAAAGTAAATATATAACCCTGAATTATGTTGAATCCATCTCGGAACCAAACAAGCTTTTTCACTGTTTTTACTGCAAGGAATGTTTCTTACCATCTCCTATGCATGTAAAATAATGCAATACAGTGGTAGAAATTAGATAACAATTCAAAACAGGCATACCCAAGTATACTTGCATTTCCTGGAAGTGATGTGTTTCCTGAATCTGTAGCCTCGGTGCCATCCCCAGTATATGTCTACAACATATTTGACACATCACTTAATGATATACGCAAGTACTTTGGTTAAGCAAAATAAGTACTAAACTAATAAAAGGTATCCTTAAATGCCGCAAAAATTTAAGCAAGTCTACATGATTTCAAAGCGTTGATCACAAAATCAAGTAAAGAACAAAAGAAACTTAACATGATAAAACACTCTCATAGGTTTGAACATTATAATAGATATATTCCACACGTTCCAATGTTCAAGACATGCATACGAACCTTTTCATGGTACTGCTTCACTATCTGCAAAAACTGTTCAACTGCTTGAAAGGCCTTTGATCGAACATCACTGCAGTGAAAAGGCAAAACAATTGGGTGATCCCAAACATATGTTTACACTACAATGGATGTTTTTTCTTTCTATAAAGGCAGACAAATAGCTACAAATTTAGGTAAAGACCAAAATTGCAACTGTCATAATACAAGACATGATCATGAGAACTGCTTGCACATGTGGACAAACAAAGACACCCTTGTCAGCATATTAAGTACGTTAATAAGAACTGCTTGCACACGTACTCAGCAGGCAAACAAAAAGCCCCTAAACTAAAGTAGGGATAATCACCTGTCAGGATCAATAGTAAGCACAACAACATTTGGCAGTATACGAGCTGCAATCTCTTGGGCATCATAATAAGAACTGGTAGCAGAAAGAGCCATTATACCTGCCACATCCAAAACTTATGCTCATTTATCACCATTCAGGCAAGGATGAAAGCATAAAAAGCTTCTAGAAAACAGAGACTATCAAACGTTTTAGCACAAGAATCAGAAACTGAAGGTAAATGCGTTCACCTGCTCCTCGGGCTGCAGGAAATGTATCACGCAAAGCTCGAACAGTGAACGCGTTAATCAGAACTCTCTTCCGTGTCTGCAGTAAACCACAAAAGCATTCATATCCAATTATGAGATTCGCTTTTGTAGTAAAGAGTTGCTACTTGTCTCTAGATAAAACCACTCTGAAGTGTATTTCATCATAAACAATGCTCGAGTATTTTACATAGCAAGTCTGCTTAAAAAATCCAGAAAAAAATGCAAAAGGTTACTAACCCCTTCATTAAGGTGGCTAGCAATATTCCCAAGTAGTATTGTTGTATTTGTTCTGATTGCTGGTTCCTCGTCCACCTTTAGCAATGATATAAATAAGCGTCGAGTCAAAAAAAGGATAAACTATAGTCATGAAGTAAAAAGATATAAAACAGAGTGAAGTTACATGTTGAATAGGTGAACATAGATTCTAACAGGAATGCTATTATTATTATTATGATTGTGACAATATTCCCAAAATAAGAGTACTACCTGGAGCTTTGAAAGATATTTCAAGAGTGACCCAGATAAAGTGCGTTGGGACAACTGCAAGTCAATAGTAAACAAATAGATTGAATAAGCCAGTAACACAATAAACCACATAATGGGTATTAATTCCAATCACAAATCCAACTAGCCTTTGGACAGATGGTTATAATTAGCTACAAATAATATCTTTAGACTTTACTACATAATGATGAAATCAAGAGTCAATACTCCATAGTAGTTCAATCATTGTAATAAAATATCTATATATGTAAAGATCATTGATATCCTAGAGCATTATAGAACTATAACCTCTATTGCAGCTCCCGAGCAAACATACACACACATACATACATAGATACATACATATACATACATATATATATATATAGAGAGAGAGAGAGAGAGACAGATACAGAGAGATGAAAGTACCTTTGGAGCAAGAACAAGCATGGATTTCAGAGTCAACTCACGCAGAAAAGCAGATGTATCTGAAAAACCAGTAGCAACGTGTGGGTAGACCTAATCACAAGCATTAACAGATGTACTTAATTAAAGAAAAGGTGAGACCAATCAGCTATCTGCCAGTGAATATGTAAAACTAGAACATTTATTTCTTACTTGCTCATCAACAACTTGGGCTGAAAATGACTCCCCATATTGATCAATATGCTGCAGAAGACCAACTCGAATAGCACGGTCATTGGAAGCGAAAAGTTTCACAATTGTTGGTAGTACCTACATGAATAACCAAAATCCACATGGACCAATATATGAAAACCAATCACAGAAACAAGTCATAATTTCGATCACCAAATGCAACAGAGATTAACCTTTTTGTTGAATTCCTCTGACGAAAGCCAAGCACCCATTTTTAAAAATGCAGTCAAAGCAGGTGCAGCAGCAGAACCAAATTCTAAAGCAGAAGCTAGCAAAGGAAGTAACTGCAACACAAAAGCGAGACAGCATATTGAGCGATATCATTGCAGCATTGTGACAAAACTTCATAAAATTTAAATAGTATATAAATACCTTCTTCAAAACAATTTCACGAGGCAGCTGTTCTGCTAGAGTTGGAAGCTTGCGGAAGAATGTATCCTTCTCAACACTGTCCTTTAAATTAAGTATTTCCATAAAATGAATGGTATCCACCAGTTTGTTCTGAAAATACTCTGCCATAACAAGTTTGGACATTACAATCTATAGGTCTGAATAAAAATTATAAAATATAATAAGCACAGACATTGTAATTGAAATAACAAACATTTCTATAGAAGAACACAAGTAGAAGTTCAAGGTGAGTTATAGAACAAACCACAATTCTCAGCAAGCTTTGATGAATTCAACCTGCGAGAAGGCATAGAACTCAAGAGTCGCTGATAATCTGGAAGTAGAGACTGTGAGACAGGAAATACACAGACGCAGATGAAAATGAATATTCAAATTGCCAAAATCTTAATATAACCAACACACAAAATAAGCGAAAACACACACAAAGTCTTACACTCCATATATATTCAACATAATTAGAAACACAGATGACATATCACAGGATGAAAAGATCATCTAAAAGTTACCATCTCCTTAAGCAATGTCATGACGACAAACTGACCTTTGGTATTGAAGCTGTATTCCTCAGCTCTTCAGTCTTGTTCAGTTTCAAACCCGTAAAAATCTCATATATAAGACAACCTGGTAACAAAATCCCACATCACTAGTAAAATATTTGTGCAGATCACTAGAAAGTCATTTTACAAAGAAATGAGATGATAAAAGCTTACCTAAACCCCAGGAATCAATTGCCCACGGTGGAGATTTCCTAATTGTTGCCCAGTCTGATTTTGCCAATTCCATCGGTTTGTATTGTGAGCCAACAATCCATTCATATTGCTGAATTTAGAAATTACATTTAAGAATTAAGATGAAAAGGCCATCTGACTAAGTTGCTAAGGTTCTAATAAGCATTCAGAACAAGGGTTGTACAAGACTGAGACAATGAACATTCGGAAAGGTAAAGTTCATATGTGATTCAGTAATCAAAGCACAAAGTATGTGTGTTGCTATGTTATATTTACCCAAAAAAACAAGAGCAAATAAGTTCACCTAAATAAAAAGAGGAAAAAAAACTACTTCAACTTAAAGCAGGATGCTTCTAAAAGGTATTTAGGCATTTTGCACTGTTATATGTTCTATTACACTACAAAAGTTCCACCACACAAAGCAATGCATAACAGATGTGGAAGATGAATATATGCAAGTCAAGGCATACCAGCATAGGTCCTGTCGAGACTTCATTATTCCCATCAAACTCAGAAAGAGCATCAAACGCATGCAACTTCCAGTCCAAAGTTGGAGTAACCACCACACTTTCCAAACAAACATTACCATGCACCTGCGTGAAACAGTAAAAAGAGAGGAGGGAAGTCAGTTCTTCAAGCATCTTATACAACATTTTTTTATGAGGAAGCATAAAATTTCAATCAACTTATATTATGTTTGTATCTTGCTTAACAATTACAATACAGGGACTTCTATTATGTTGAACAAACAAAGGCATGCCATCCTTAAAATGAACAGGGAAACCATGCATATCCAACTAAACTGACAACAGAAAGCTTCAATCTGCTTAAAACAGCATTGAAAATAACTTTGGGAGGATGAACAGTTGCTAAATAACAGAAGTAAAAGACAACAACTCTAGCAGGCTGAATGATGGATGTCATAAATGTAATTAACTACCGCCCTACCAGATATGAGAAATATATACATTAGTAATAGCATATCCCTTTATCAATTTTGAGATTTGAGCAACACATTTACAACTAAACACTAAGTAAATAGTTTGGCACCTACAATAATGTCAAACAGCAAGGTATAAATCTATGATGAAGGTGACTCTACTTACAAGTTTGCAATCATTATTAAGAAAGCTCACAGCTTTTGCTATGCGGTACAAGCCCCAAGCATAATACTCATTCCTGTTGTAAAAAAAAGGTAAAATTAGAGGCAGCCGAATGCACAACAAAAGCAGAGGCACAGAAAGGCATGAAGATAATTAAGACGTAAAAGAATCTGCTTAAGATGGTAACATGCTTTGAGTGGCACAATTGAGGGGTTAGGTTTCATGTGATTAGTTTGAGAGATGGACCATGATTAAAGTAGATTAAAATCAATAAACCTAACTAGTCAAAAGATGTCAGAACACAGAGTCATCTATGAAAATGAAAAGGACAAAATAAGAGCAATTGCAACAATGCATATCATTAAGAATTAATGGCTTAATTACTGTATTAATAAAAGACCTAAAAATAATTAGGTTAGACAGAATGCTCTAGTGTCATGCCATGTTTCACTTCCATCAGCAACTATTATCATACAAGTGCACTTGTATACTTTGATATGTATTAAGTCATAGTACTTGCTTAAAAGCAGATTTTGCAATAAGAATTTCTAAACACCAACTGCAGTGCAAGTTGATCGCATTTGCATCATAGTTTGAGTCTTACTTGTAGCTAATTGATTAGCTTAATTACCAACTCCTGAGAAGAGAGAACCCACTTAAACAACACTAGAGCAAGTTGGTTATTAAAGTTGCGTCTAGACTCTAGACATGATCACTACACACATTTTATTGGTGTTTGCACAGGGTATGAAGTCTCAAATGTTAATGGTCTAATCTTCCCCTCAAGGCTATATAATTACAAAGCTATTATTTTCTATGTTAACCAAAATAGAGTAACACTAGAGCATTAACAGCACTATCATACAGTGATCCACACTTCACCCGTAAGATTTAAAAAGAGAAAGGGAAAAAAAAGACAAGGAATGTAAACTTAAAGAAGAGACCCATCAAAAATACAAAGTAGGTGACCCAATCTAGGACTTGAGAACAATAGTAAGATTAAAAAAACAATAAACAAGCTAGAAATGAGATTGTGTACCTTTGTATGCCTTGTAATCCTAGTTCCTTAATCTTTTCCGCCAGTGGCATAACAGGTTCAGTCACAATATAGATAACAACCTTTGTGGATGACCCATCAGATATCTCGGCCTCAGTACTATGGAGAAATGACAATATATTTGGATGCCTAACCTGACAATTACAAGAACACAGCTCGACTAAGGAAATTCTGATAATTTGACCCAAACAAACACTACAGATTATTAGCAAATTTAAATAATTATACATTAATTTAACGCAGTTGAAACGATTGGAAATGCATATGGATGCCACGTACATACACGCCATAATTACAATGAAAATATAATGCACTTAGCATCGAACTTCTATTTTTGGAACTAAAACATAATAACTCATCGGATAACTAGCGAACCTCGGAGATATATCTCAAGCTCAAAAGTACATGAGAAAAATCTAATTAATCGAACCATGGTTGTCAAGTTACCAAAACATAAAAGAATTCACAGGATAAAATAGTTAATTAACATCATCTTCAATTACCAGCTCAATGTTATGATAATATTACTGATAGGGTTGACACTGAAACTGTATCATACAGTAAATGACTACAGATGACTCCATTCTTACTGTTCGAAGCCGCTTGACTCCATTGCGTGCGGCAGCTAAATGTCCATCATTGGAATTGCTTCCTGTGATAGAAAATATTGATACCGGTGATCCATCATCCTGAGAAACGAACATCAAACATTAGAATTCATGCTTACGAACCATATCTGTTAATCTCCTTCATATCAGAGTTGCAGTCAACAAATCTGTCTGACAAATTTAATTTAGTTTCTGTTGTTTATGAAAATTACGTCATTTCGTGTAGTGTTTACTATTTACTCCTTAAAACATACTAGTTATAAGTAGGGTGGCCAAATGAGTAGAATGTTCTTTCAGTTGGTATTTAGTAAAGTTACATAACAATTAATGGGACAAGACTTATCTGAAGAAAAGTAATTTACTTTGTGCTAAACATCATAAGAATGCTAGCTTTCTTTTATTTTATATATACACATATTACTTACATAAACTTAATACTTATTTTAATCCACTAACCTACATACCATGTCCTAAACAGCATTAGAATATTTTATTTTATACCAATTATCACATATATATGTTCGTGGAATTCTAATCCAGTCCATAATGTGCTAATCCTATAAAACTTCTGCCTCAGCTGCACACTTGAGAGGAGATCCAATTGCATAAGTAGAAGATCTAGATCTACAGCATAATCTTATCCTATCATGATTCCTTGATCCTACTATCTTAAGATCTCTACTAAGGTACTTAAAAACATAATTGAGCAAAAGCTTTTTAATCACATACCTCTTCTACATCAAATTCCAATCCAAACCAGCACGTAATTCCAACAACAGCTGCCCTAACTTCTATTCTCAACTAGCATCACAAATCACAAAAGAAAATTCCTAGCCCTAACAAATCACAGTCCCTTGATCCTACTATGCTAACATCTTACTCCACAAACCTGAAACTCACACACTATACTACATATAACCAAACTCAATCCAAAAATCTCAGCAACAAAATTGAATACGGTATACATATTTTCATATGCACGTCCACAGATAAACATACATAGCGAAAATCACATATGCAGATCAAAATAAGATATGTAAGATGTTACTTTGGAGGTGCCGCGAGAGTGCGTCCAAGAGCCCCAAGCGGATGCATAGGGTTCGCCGATGTTGTAAGGCAGATCTTTGACACCGGCACCAGATCCAGAGACAACATCTTTCAGAAACTTAAACATCTGCTCTACAAAGAAATAGGATCAATCGATCGATCGATCGATCTGAAGTTCCGATGAGACGAAGGAGAGTGGTGCGATCCGTACACAGCAAACACGATGAAGTGGATCAGTGTAGACGAAGAGGAATTGAAATTGTAGCACTGTGGCAATTGATTGATGATTCGATTGATAAAACGAGTCACAACGTTGCCCTTATTTTTTCATCTATTCGCAATTTGGCCACCAAATAATTCCTTTTTTTACCATAGATCTTGGTATCTTGCATGTTATTAGTGAAGTTCTCTTTTAGTATCTAGCGTAAATTTTAGGCTTATGAGCGAAAGAATGCTTAAAATCTTGTGTAGGTATATTATAGGTCGGGAAAGTGGATGTCGTGTTGTTACACACCGAAACTTATATATGAAATCTTTAAATACTATATCGTTTTGAATAAATATACATCAATATATTAAACAAGGAGATGATTTACATATTATTTTCATTATGTGTTACGATTTTCAAAGTCTTTTTACTTGGTTATGAAATCGTTTATTTCTAAGAATTAATTTACATGAATTACTTTATCTCACACACATGCGTCAATAATTTCACATATTTCTTTGATTAGAGATAAAGAATTGACATTCCAAACTAAGTCAATTGTTTCAAGTTCATAAAATTCCTTGACTGAAATATTTTTAATGAACTTTAACCAAATGAGTGTGGTTTTAATATAAATTCATCGGCTTAGTCTTAAGAGGTTTCATATATAATAATTTTGCGTATTTCAAAGTCGAAGCTTAAGTGTGATATAGCACCATATTCACTTATCCCATTATATATTAGTAAATGAGCCTCAGTTTAACTGGTTGAGAGAAGGCACCTCATTATTTTTTTATTGTGAAGATCATGACTTCAAGTCTAACTTAGGTGGTGGGTTTCTCCTGCAACGGTGGATAAGCCGTCTATCAGAGATGTATGTGTTCGCGGACGTGGGTGGACACTCGCGCAATGGGTTTAAATAAAACGAGGATTTTGTACTCCACCTAACAAGTTCACAATAAATAAAAGAGTTTTAACATTATTCATGTTTTAATATAAGAATATTAGGAAACGATTAAAATAAAAAGCTAATTACAATTAAAAAAACAAAATACTGCATGGGAAGGGGATCATACCCACGACCAAGTTATTAAAACAACAAAAAAATTGCTCGCTCTAATGAAATTGTTTTTTTGAACGACCAACGAATAATTTTTAAGTCTGGTCACCCGGATAAACCCATTGGCAAAAGGCCACCCACGCCCGCGAATTCAGACCGCACGGGTGACCCGGCTCGCCCACCATTCCAAGGGAAACCCACCACCCAAAGGCCCACTGTAGTAAAACCCTTGGCCCACTTGAAGCATATTGCACATAGTGAGACTCCAACCCATGAACTCCACTTTAGAAAGCCATAGGATGTCTCATCCTAAAACAGTTGATCTAGGACTCATTGACCTCTAATAAAATTGTTATCATTGGTTTTTATAATTATGTTTTAATATGTGGACAAAAAAACTATTCTATTTCTATTTATTCGCTTTTGTCGGTGGCAACAGTGCCACCGACCTCCACACCATCACCAACAAAACCCTACAGAGGAGACCCTACAGAGGAGAGGTCGGTCGATGATGAAGACGATGAATCGATGATGAAGACGATGAATCGATGATGAAGACGATGAATCGATGATGAAGACGATGAAGACGATGAATCGATGATGAAGACGATGAATCGATGAATCGATGATGAAGACGATCCAAACCGGTGCCCTCCCCCCGCGCTCCTCTTCACCGACGCCCTCCTTCCGCCACTCCTCTTCACCGGCGCTTTCCCTCACGTTTGGTG
>BJCO01369063.1:0-14658 GCA_018326465.1 Flaveria floridana | reverse complement strand
GATGTCGGTGGCGGTGCTTGTATACGTTTCGGGTAATAACGAGTATGTGACAATGATAACGACAACGGTTTGAATAGTGTTAACCTGAAATTACGGGGTGTTACACCCTTATTACATAACTTGAAACTCACGAAGTCAAAAATCATTTTGTGATGAAAATGGCAAAAAGGGAACCTAGAAAACATAGAGAAATCAGAAGGTACTACAAGAATATCAAAAACAAAGTAACAATAAAAACATAATATCAAAAGGGTACTAGTGATGGATCTATTGCATTAGTAGACTCCTTATAATGGAAGCCTGAGTTGGGTCTGTGTTGTCCAGCAACTCTGATAGACGCTCACTTAAGTCTTCAACCTCTCTATGCAAGCTTCTAATGTAGCTGCATGTCTCTTGTAACACCCTAGCTGCTGATACCTGCAACCATCAGTTAAGCATATTCATGTTTATGTTAATCATTTTTTATGATTGTTTTTGCAGCATTATATCATTAGTATATCAATCTAATTTGTATTAATATTATGCACTTGCATGAAGAGTTTAAGGTTAATAAGTACCTTGTTAGAGCGGTGATTGCGGATTTCAGGAACAAGTTGATACAATTTCGAAACAAGATCGTTGATCTGGTCATCAGTGATCATAGTAGACGCTGACTGCCTAGATCTTGACCTTCTGTTTGACATTTTTTCCAGTGGAATTAAGTTTATTCGAAGATGATGAACAGGTACAGAAAAGGCAGTATAATAATTTAGGTGAGGTAGATGAGTGAAAAACCTGTGGGATATGCTTCAATTTAAACAAACTCCATACTTACTGTGAAGATAAAAGAGGACAGATGGGCTAATATGTTTAATCTAAATCATGAGAAGTGAATTGCGTATTAAATATTTTGCTTTTGTATTATCTTACGATGGGAATCAGTGTATGTGTACGTTTAATTAATAAATAAAACATCTGATTAGCTAGACAGCTATATGAAAGCAGATTAATAATTGTTTATTGGATTCAGAGACACTAGCTAGAAACTACAGAATAATGAAAGTGTGTGTAGATCACTAGTCAGCATGTATACATCTCACGCAATGAGGGAAGGAGAATAATATGTTAACCTGTAAGGTCATGGGGACTGCATACTAGCACAGTTTTGCCTGAGCATGAGGGTATGCATGCATCGGAGAGTAAATGTTTCTCATATTGTTTGGTTCATTAGTAGGGAATAATGTATCTATTACGCGATATATGTTAATTCAGTGTATAAGGAAGGTATTGTAGTAGGTTCGAGTGAACAAGAGTCGGTCTTGTTCAATGTTCATCCTTCATGCAAATGTGCATGCATTGGTTCGGGAACAAGATCACCTCGATGCATGTCAGACGAGAGGTTGAGGTTCGTTCGTGTTGACGTGTACATCATCACATACATATATGCATTCATAGAGTAAAAACTAGTAACAAAATCATGGTTAATTGTAACACTCTAAGAACAATCAATAATTTTCTCATTTAATATTATTCGAGTTTCCCACTAGATTCCCGGATCACAAGTGTGGGCGGTGGTAATGTGAGGAGTTGCGTTTGACCGGTCAAAAGGCTTCAAATAACATGAACTTTCCTTAAATGGAAAATACAGCACATGACACGTACACCATCTCCAACCGTTGTTGATCCTGCTTTTATATAAATAAATTGTTTCATAAGAAACTAGATTTTTTGTAAAAGATAAAAATATTAAGCCTACATTGTTTTTTACCTTCTTATTTGATTCTATAAACTGAGGTGGATGTGCGGCAACACAAGGATGGATCGGATAAGGAACGACGTGTTTCGAAAGAGAATAGGTGTGACATGTATCACTGAAAAAAGTTGGGAGGGAAGATTAAGATGGTTTGGGACACGTGAAGAGGATACAGATGACAACACCGGTTAGAATTGTAGATAGCATTATCTTAGATGGTAGGAGGGGTAGAGGAAGACCAAAGTTGAAGTGAGAGGAGTTGATTAGGCGGGACATGTTAGAGTTGCAACTCTTCGAGCACATGATTGAGGATAGGAGTGATTGGATGTGTAAAATTAAGGTTAAGGACTGTTAGTGGGGATCGGTTGAGATATTGAATGCTTGTGACATAGGTAGACTATACTTTTTCTTTTTATGTGAAGTGCTAATACAAGATTAAGAATAGGGGATTTTAAGGTAATCATAGAGCAGAGTAATTAGAAGTGTTGGTATTGAATGTTTTTAAAAATCTGTCTGCCTTTTGTTCATTACTAAGATGTGTATGTGGGTTTATACGTCGTTGTGTTTTACTACACTCTTATTTGAAATATACTACATGTGCTTGTAATCTTGTAGTTTTTTCATTTCGAGCCGGGGGTCTCATTGGAAGCGATCTTTCTATCCTAAAAGATAGAGGTAAGATTTGTCACCATCCAACCCCTTACTGTTAGGACCGTGTACGTACGGAGTACTAACTGATTCAACGTGAAACCAGATCAAATTATCCGGAATCCTATTTGATTTGGCGATCCAATCAGTGAGAACGACAACTGATCGATCTAACGATTAAATAAACGTTAAGAATGAGTAGAAATCAATCAGGAACGAACTTTGAAGTTGGATGGACGAACTAGGACGCTCTGGACGGCTAAGGTATGATAATATTCGAAGTGTTGTGTTTTTCCACGAATTATGTGGTATTTAAAGGTTTTAGTGTCCAGTCGTACGACTGAGCCATTAGTATGGTTTAGTTGTGCGACTGAGTCATGCGATTGATTCATACACACGACTGAACTCTATGAATGGTTCAGTCGTGCAACTGAGCCAGTCTTATGAATTAGTCGTATGACTGATCCGTCACCTGGTTCAGTCGTGCGACTGGTCTATAAGCATGGTCCATTAGCATGAATAACCACGAGACTAAGTCAAACACATTTCTGAATCATTGTTGGCTCAGAACTGTACACAACAACCTCAAACATATATATATAGTTCATCGAGCATGTAATAATGAATGTTATAAGAATTTGATATAATCAAAGTTAAATAAACATCCAAACACATATCATATTACAATACTGTTCTTGAATTACATATGTGTAAGAAGTGAAAGACATAAGCGTTTAAGTACAATAAACTAGGGACATCGTGTATCAACAAACTCCCCCTTGGACCTAGTTTACTCTATTGTCTAACATTCTTTACATGCTCTTCAAATTTCTTAAACTTCTCCTCTTTTATGACTCCTGCATGAATCTCGAATGCAAAATAGAGTCTGATAACATGCTGGAACTGGAGGGCTTATACAATGTCCTGAGTGTCATAGAACAGTGGCCACTTGTATAGAGTATAGACATCGTCCTTGAATAAGTTGGTAAGCCACATTGGGTCAAATACCCTAATCGTCTCAATCTTTCCATCTCTTTTAAGCACTATAACCGCTTCTCCCGTTCTCCAATCATAATACCAGCATTTGAAATGTGGTGTGATGTCCTGTGGCATTTCCTTTAATGGGATCTTAGACATCGTTTTCGGAGGACTCCACTTCAATACCACTTTTCACCTTCCATAGATTGAGTTAACTTCAGATTTGTGAAGAAACCTCCTCGGTTTTTGAGGTTTAAAGTTGACCCATCTCGTGTGGTATTCCTTCTTCAATGCCTTCTCAAACCAACCCGTCATCTTTCCTTGGTTTGCATACAGTAGGTTTAGGCACGCAAGTCTATCCAGCTCAAAGCCCGGGAGGGTTTTCAGATCGTCTGGATGTCTGTAATATTCAATCCCTTTCTCCCTGTTGACAACATAAACTTGTAAATCTTCAAAATAGGCCCAACTGATAATCTTTCCCGACATTTTCTGATGTCTTTTAACCTTATACAACTTGGTGTATGCATTTTGCTTTGGAGGCTCTCTCTTAGTTTTCATCTCAGCTAAACATGCAGCCCATTCAGCCTTCCTTTGTGCCATATCAGCATCATTAACTTGAGCTTTATTCTATGCTGCTTCTTTCTCTATAACTTTCTCCTCAACCTTGTCAAAAAGCTCAACTGACAAAGGTTTCACCTAAGTCTGGTATAATGTCTCCACATTGTCTGTGTATTGAAGATAATGATCTGACGTGACATCCTCTATCTCTATCTCATCAACTCCTTGCAACTCCTCATCATTAATAACATCAACTTCAGGAGCATCTCTAACTATCTCATCAGGGTTCAGTCTGAACATCTCTGCGAGCTGTTCATCTGTTAAATCGTGGATGATCTCCCCCTCTTCTGGTGTGTAACTTACAGATCGTCTAACAATCCCTTGCAAATTAAGAATCATTGTAAGCTAAGACTTCATTTGCTGAAGGGGAGTGACATCGTATTCATCGACCTATTAAGTTTCATTTGTTTGATAGAATAATCAACAAAGCACACATTAATGAATCATCAAGGCTTTAAGCATAAATTATCATCATTTACATTAATATAATATAATGTTCAATTACAAAAGATTTCAAATTACATAAACATTCTTAATCATTGCTTTGATCTCTCTTGAGGCTCATCTGCTTGAGGAGCTGAGGAAGAAGTTCCCTGATCCTGGTTCTTCTTTGTACGCCTCTCCCTAGCAGATTGATTTGAGGCTGACATATTCACATCACCATCAGGTTCATCATCTCATCATCATCTTTCTTCTTCTTCTCTCCACTCTCACCAACATCCTCCTCATCATCCTCATCATCAGGTTCATCATCACTGGAATCATCATCATCGTCACCATCATCTCCATCTCCTTTAATCTTTAGTGTCTCCTCCCCTTTTCCTTTCAACCTCAACATGATCTTCTTATTTTTCTTCTCCAAATCCTCAATATTCTTTGTGGATGCCAGAACTAGCTCATTCTAAGCTTAAAGGGCCTTGTGAGCTCGAACTAAAGCCCACTCATGGGCTTCGTTCTTCTCTATCAGCTTGGTGATTTGTTTGCCCTGTTCTGCATTCACTGCTATTAGTTGTCTTATTTGGTTGGCCCGGAGATCATTAGTAGCCAACAGCTTGAGAACTAGCATGTTAAAGCTTGCAAGCTGTTCCTCTAACCCAATATTGGGTAGAGTAGTGCTCTGGAAAATATGGAATGGGGGTGGATGTTCTAGCTTGGGAGATGGTTGGGGTGGTTTTTGATGTGGTGTAAATGGGTGTGGGGATAGGAATGGTTTGTGGAGGTGTGGTTTTGGGTATTGAGGGTGTTGAAGATGTAGGTGTAAGTGTGGTGGTGGGTATGTCGGTGGTAGTGGCTGTTATGGTGGTAGTGGCAGTGGTGGTGGTAGTGGCAGTGGTTGTGGTAGTGGCAGTGGTGGTGGTAGTGGTAGTGGAAGAGCTAATCAAGATAATCCTTTGGCGTTTCACCTTCTTGCCATAGGGTTGGGCCATCTCTTACTCCTTGACCCCTTAGTCATCTGTGTTCCCCCTATGCTGATGGGAAGTTCGGGTGTATATGATGGATCAGTCTCCTCAGTGTCGACATCCTTTAAATGAACCTAGCGGGTACCTACCACCTCTTTTCCTCTCTCAATAGCTACCCACTTGCTACCTTCCTATCTGACAAGTGGTTCCTCGTCAGAGTCCTCTTCTTCTTCGTCTAAGTCGAAGTTCCTGATATCCTCACTGATCAAGAAGTCCAGGTGGATGGCAGCTTGCTCAGATCCACCAGCAGCTGATGAACCACATTGATGTGAAGGTGGTTGGACAGAAGATGTATCAGTGGCTCTAGATTGCTTTGATCCCTCATCTCCACCTCCTTGACCCTTGTCCTTGTAATCATCATCATCATCTTCCTCATCATCAGGAATCAAAACATGCTCAACATCTGAGTCAATATCATCATGGCGCCATTTCTTCCTGGCTGGAGTTGTGTAATCAGCATTTGCCAGATGGCCAAACAACCTTCTCACCAGGGGCTTTGTCTGCTTTCCCCTGCATACCTTCATCCTGCCCAATGTTGTGTCGTCCATCACCTCCGATGACACCTCATCGTTTTTGTTCTTAGGCAGGTTAGGTAACTTCTCGTTGATGATCATCTGTAGAAACCGGGGATACATGCAGAACCTCTCCTTCCCCTTTGCCTCTATGTTCTCACTCATGTTGTTGAAGAACATCTTGGAAAAACTAAAATGATGGTTCAGCACTAACGCAATGAATGCATTCTGAATCTGATCGCTCATCTCATCAAAACCACCGCATCTAGAAGCAATGCACTTAAGTATCACATGTGCCACGTACTTTAAGGGAGGGCACATGCTGCTCTTATTAAGCACGCTGGCATTGATGTCGCCAGCATACTTAATCCTTAAGAAACATCCCCAAACAGTCAAGGGAGGAAGCTTGGTCGGATGATCCATATCGTCTCCTAGATCTAGTACCATCCTTAAGTCGTCTTCACCTATATCTATATCCTGTCCAAAGATGGAGCTCCGGATCCTTTAAGGCTCAACTAAACGATCCACAACGGCATTCTCCCTGAATGCTTGTTGTATGGATCTGTAAGGTGTGTAGGGAGTCGAGATAGCTCAGTAGATCCTGGATCAGTTTAGGAACTCTATAATCCCTATAAACCATGCAGCATTCCTTGATGTAGCGTTGAGATAAGCACAAATATTGTGCTTCGTACTCATAGTCCACCTATCTGCCATTTAATGTAACACAAATAACAAACATGTTAGACCAGTTCACAAGGATTAACATTTGAATTTGAATCAAGTCTTATCATACTGGTTCAATCATACGATTGGGCCATACGACTGAACTCAGTCGTACGATTGAGCATCCGACTGTGCTTAGTCGTGTGCCATGACATGCGATTAAGCCAGTCGTGCGACTAGATCACCAATTGATTCAATCGTGCGATTGAATTATGCATATGGTTCGATTGTGCGATTGAAGTTCATCCGTATGTCCAGTCGCATACATACTGTGTGAGTCCGAAAATTTGAATGTTGTTCAAATCAGGCATATTAATATCAAGATTTCAGTCATCAGAAGCACCAAGACTTGTTATTACACCAGTTATCTTTTAATTTCATTTTTAAGTTCATTTAAAAGTCTAATTTAGAGTTGTTCAGTTCGGTTTAAAGTTTTCAGTTCATTTGGACATTCTGATCGATTTAGGTACCCTTAATCATAATTTCATCTTGTATCTACCTGTAGACGAACGTGGAATGGTTAGCAACAGAGAAATCGAATGAAATCATAGAGAAAATTTCGAAAAGGGGTCCTATAGATAACCAGGTATTTTAGAGAATTTGAAAATCAAGTGTAGGGTTTCGACCGACTGACCTCCTTTTATACTGTTGTGAGTTTCAGTCGTGCGACTGGACCCATATGCATGGTTCATACGTGCGACTGAGGTTCAGCCGTACGAATGACCTATACGCATTCAACCAATCGTACGATTGGTTCATACTGAGGATGCCAATTGTCTGACTGAGCTATACTTGTGGTCCAGTCATCTGATTGACTCGTACTTATGGTCCAATTATGCGAGTGGCTCATACTTATGGTTCAATAGCGCGATTGACCCATACTTATGGTTCAATCGTGCGAGTGACTCATACTTATGGTTCAATCGTGCGATTGACCCATACTTATGAATTTGGCTTTGTTTGGCCTATTTTTTCACATACTTATCTTTGATAAAAGACATTATGACCATTGATCATCTCAGACATGATCCTTTTAACTGAAAACCATTTGATCACCTCAGACGTGATCCTTTTAGATTAAAATCGTTTGATCACCTCAGACGTGATCCTTTTAGATTAAAACTGCTTGATCACCTCAGACGTGATCCTTTTATCTTTCAGAAACAAGCTTTTCACTGTTAACATTAGGTTCATTATGTGACATTCATATAGTTTAGTCTTGTTACATAGTCCGACATCGACTCAATACAAACACAACTAAAGTAGGAAAAACATGAAATAAAACTAAATTAAGACATAATTTTGTGTTTTTCATTTGGGAAGGGTTGAAAGCATTTTGAACTCACTTAAACGATTTCTCCCCCTGAGTAGAATAGCTTCAAACATTAACATTGTTTCTAGAAAGATTCACATGGAATCAGACAGGAATAGAATGCAATCATTTGGGACCTCTTGTATTTATATCAATACCAGAGAACATTGTATATACGATTCACAGAATCTCATTCATCTAAGAGTCAAAAGCACTAACAGGAAATCATGCTAGAGCTATTGTGTAGGACATACTGATTTTGAACATCGAGAGATGCAGCCATAATGAGTGTCAGTATATTTGTCCACTTAAATCCATACACAGATTTTTGACAAACATTGGTGATAATTTAGGTGTATTAGTTCAACAAGTATTTGTGGATCCCACACTTATATGGTAATCAACCTTCCTCAGGAGATATTTGACCTGTCTATGGGTTTTTGTCAAGAAGAAAATATTCTAAGAGGTTTCAAAGAGATGCCAAGCCTCAGGTCAGTGCCATCGTACAGTAGAGAGACGCAAACAACAATGAATTCTTAGAATATATAGGTTATGCTTATCCTCAGGTCAATGTCATCGAACAGCAGAGAGGCACACTTCCTATCTTCTTGTTAGAGCAATTTTAAAATACATTTAACGCAGCAACAACATTTGGATAATAAACAAGGGAAAGTCTTAATGATAAAGTATGGATAAAGTGACAGTCTATGTATAGTAAATTTTTATTCTTGTGATGACTACTTTGGAATGATAAAGTTAACATATCTCACTAAAAGATTATCGGATAAATTAAACCTAGAACTCACTCAACGAAGCTGACTTCTGTATGCATATTAGTTTGATAGGTGAGCTATTGGGCTTAGAATGATGGGGGCATGAATCCAAAGCTTCTTGGCAACTAAAGACCGGCATCCCAAATTTTTGAAGATTGCTAAACACTCTTTTAAGACTTGTTTGATGTATCTAAGACAATATTAATGTTTTGTTAGAAATACGTCATGATGAGTTTGAATTAAAATAAATTTTCGCTACAATGTTTACTTGAATAAATGCTTTCAATCTTTGATATGTTGTGAATGACCAACCGTGAGGCTTTCTGGAACCAGGGCCTTACACTAGTGCACATTGACTATCCCACAACCGGTAAAAATGTTTACGATAATATCATTTCGGATTTGCGAGGTCATGATACGCATTATAAATTGATATGATCTTGTAAAAACATATTGCTATTATACCGAATTTGAAAATTACTAATGCTAGTGAATTTAAACATATATCATTTTTTTATTAAAATTTGTTTAATATTAACTATGTAATTTTTTTTATAGTAAATTACACTTTCGGTCCGTTAGTTTTGTTGCAAGTTTTAGATTTTATCCTTACACTAAAAAAATTACAGTAAACATCCTTTACGTTCAAAAAGCTTGCACATTTCATCCTTTCCTCTTAGGGATGTTTATTTTTTACTTTAAATGAGTGCATGTGCTTGTCATATGATGTCGCACCCACCTAGGCAGAAACATAGAGGTGCAATGCTTATGGTTTTCAAAGCATAAGGTTAAGCAAATACTAAATGATCAAAAGTTGGATACCAAGAGTTAGAGAGTTTACATCCTAAAATAAATTTTAAAATAAGATTTGCAGCTATAACATATTTTCATATATAACAAAAGAAAATATTCAAAATTATAGTATCCAATTTATAAACCAATTCCATAACACGATTAGGTACCTAAAAACATGTTTAAAAAGTATCAACAAAAAATTGGTGCGCCACAAGTTTTAGCCACAAGATGTAACTAATTTCCATTAAAAAACCACGATAAACATAACAAACCCCGAGTGATCATCGTATACTAGCTAAGACATGCAAAGTAATGTCTACACCAAAAGCTCATAACCAAACCAAGAGGTACTATTATTTTCCCCATCTGCAGGACCGGTTAAGGGATGGTCAATACAATCAGTCTCATAATGAGGGGTGTTTTAGAACACTTAATAGTTCAAATAGGGAACAGAGTTTAAGAACAAGATACAAATAGCAGAAGTAACAATGTGACAGAACTCAAGAAGAATAATATATGGTTTTCAAGAATGTTATATATTAATCTCAAGTTCTCTTACAAGAGTTACAATGCATAAGTTATAAGTTACAAGAACCTGAGATACTTTATACTATATCCTACAATGGGCTATACTTGGAAAGCCAGTTGGAACATTAAAATATAATAAAATCAATGTAGAGTTAAAAGTTAGATTGCCTTTTGACTAGTGACTATGGCATGTCATAACTCATATCCTAATATAATACAAACATGATAAAAGTACATAAAATATAAAGTTATAGACAAAGACCTCAGGCATGCAACACAGTGATCTTTACTTGTAAACTCCTTCTTTGGCATTCTAATCACCAAATCATTCTTAATTAATTTGTTCATGTTCTTAAAGTTTACATGGCACATTCTTTTATGCGAAAGTAAACACTCATCACTATTGGCCTTAGATACAAAGCAAGAAACCTCTTCTGATGGGGATGTTTCCTACAAATCCATCTTGTACGTGTTCCCTTTCCGGGGTACTCTAAGCAAGATATGCACATGAGGAATGACCACCCCGGGCTTGAGAATAATGCACTCATGCTCTGTAAAGAGCATGTTATGTCCCTGGTCATAAAATTAGGACACACTCAGTAAATTGTACCTAATCTCCTAAACAAAGTTTACCTTCTCGATGTTGAGCTTACCATTTATAACCCTGCCCCTTCCAGTAATATAACCTCCAGCATCTCCTCCAAAAGCAACTGGCCCTCTATAGCATCTCCTCCAAAGGCAATTGGCCCTCTATCAATTCTTTCAAAGTTTTGGAGTAAAAAGCCATTTCCTGTTATATGCCTGCAACGGATACTATCAATAATCCATACATTCTTCTTGGTCCTCAGTTGTCCTTGCATAATAAAGCAGAGTTAATTACATTCGAAAACCCAAGCCTTAGTGGTCTGGGCTCATCAAAATGAACTAAAGACAATGCAACAGTAATTGATCCTATACCGAGACTTTAGGGATCATTTGCTGTTGTTAATGAAGAATTCTTAGTCACATGGTCTTCCTTATTCTTCCACACCATCCTTGAAAGATTATTCGTGACCTTCAAAGCTTCGAAAGTTGTTACGACTTCAGAAGTTTTGGAGACTAACCCTCCAGAAGATCTTGCTTTCACTACAGCAAGCTTCAGTGCTCTAGAAGCATTCCTTTCTTCCGAGACCAAATTTTGTTCTGAAGGAAATTTTTCACTTGTCTTCATTTTCATTTTGGAGCTTCCTAAAGAAACATAGATTTCTTCCGAACCTTTCTTCTTCTTATTCCTCTCAGAAGTTTTCTTCTTTGTGATGTTGACAGTGCTTTTAGGATTGTAGATGCAATCCTTAGCCAGATGAGAAGTACTGCCACACATAATGCAGTCAATTTGCTTTCTTCTGAGGGTCTTCTTATGAATGGAAGACTGAGTTTGATTACTTTCCCTCTCCATCCTCGTCCTTTCAGATGCTATAGCAGGCTTCCTAGGGTGAAGCTCGCCTTTGGAGATGGATGGTTCATGCTGTATAGCAGTGTTACACAGCTGATCAGCCTTCATTCCTTCATAGGGAAGAATTGGACATGAACTTGAACTCTTGGTACTAGAGTTCAAAGTCGTATCCTCAGTATTTACCACTTCAAAACATGCAAAGATGAAAACTTGTTTCTGCTTGGAGTTGAAAGTGATCTCTTGAGCTCTCTTTGATCTTCTATTGGCTGCTCGGATCAAGTTCTTTCTCCTGGACTTTGTCATCACTGAATTCATTCTCTCCTGAGGATGAAAGTGACTCTTGTTAGGTTGATCTTCTTCACTCTTCCCAGATCTATCTTTCACTATCTCCTCGTCATCCTCTTCATCACTTGGACCTATGGATGTAAGCTCATCTTGACTAGTTCCACACCTAGGAGATCTTACAGATAATAGAGTGTGTAGAGGAGCTATCTCACTAGATGCCAGTCCCAGTTTGTTCTGATAACATACTTTGGAATGCAGGGATGAGGATATCATGTTCTTGAAGGTCTCTTCTTCAAGAACATGTTTCTCTACCTTGACTTTGCTGAAAAGTAGCTCAGCCTGGCACTCAGTTAATTTAGTAATGACATCTTTGAAAAGTAGCTAAAAAAGAGTATAAGTTGAAATAGTTTTCTTTAAGTCTTCTATTTTTCACTTATACTCATTTTCAGCACTTTTGAAATCAAATTTTAAGAAGTCAAGGACCTAAGATCAGATCTCATTTCTAAGTTATAGGACCTATATCTGTTTACTTTAGCAACACACTCAGGGGTACAAAGATGTTCCAATACCTTGGGTTCATCAAGATATGTCATTAATGCTTGGTTTGGAGACGCACCTTCTACCTGGAAGCTCCAATCAAAGCCTCCTTCTACAGCAACTGCAGCTTGTTGCTTGGGCTTCTTAGTGTTTGGAGCTCCCTCAGTGTAGTTTGGCTTGGGTTGTACTTGTCCACCATTTCTTCTCGGTGCCTTGCACTCCCTAGCAAAGTGTCCCATCTGGTTATAGTTGTAACACTTCACCTTGCTATTGTCCAGCCCAAACTTTCCACTGGATACATTGCTAGGAAACTTTCTCCTTGTCCTCTTGTAGAACTTCTTGGCTCTATGAGTGAGAGGAGCTATTTATTGAACTATCTCCATATACTCTAGATCATCCAGATGAATACAATCCAAGTCTTCAAGGGTGAAGAGAAAGTTTCCTATGCTTTCATCATGAGACACAAAGGCTTGTGATAAGTTTGTCTCTTGGAATGGGCTTCCTTGGATGTAGCTCTCCCTTGGTGTCTATAGGAAGGTGATGGAAGGGCCCTTCGATAAGTTGTCAGGGTAAGAGATGAAATGGTGTTGTGGTTCTATATAATCCCTTTCAATCACATGCAGTGTAGAACTCTGTTGATTGCTAGAGTTGCTAGATGGATTTTGCAAGTTCATCTCCATCTGGTAACCACTTAGTATGCCATACAACTCAGTGAGAGTGAGGGTCTTGATATTTTTAGTCCTCTTAATGACCACACAATAGTGTGTCCATTGTCTAGGAAGTAAGGACATGAACTTTCTCACAATATCCCTGTTCTCCAGTTTCACTCAAACATCCACCAGAGTGTCCACAACCTCAACAAACCTAAAGTATTGTTGAGTCATGGTTTTACCTGCTTTAAAGGTGAAGTTCCCAAGCTACTGCTTTAGGAAGTCTTACTTATTTTCTTTGGCTTCAGTAGACCCTTCATACATCAGCTTTAGTGCAACCTAGAGCTGCTTAGCAGTTTTGCACTTCCTGAAGCCTCTTTAGATGGCATTTAGAAAAGCAGTTTGGACGGCAGTCATGGCTTTCTGATCTACATCTATTCTTTTTCTATCTTCTTCAGAGTAGTCAGCCACCTCTTTAGGAATCATTCCACCTCTAATAGTAGCTGAAGAGGTGCATGGAATGTAAGGTCCTGTGGTAACAGACTCCCACATCCTGCTGTCTTATGACTTGATGAAGTCTTTCATTCTTAACACCAAGTATCAAAATCATCAGGAGTGATCAGTGGGGACTTTACCATGGTACCGGTTTCCATATTAGACTTTGATGCTGCCATTTGAGATGTTAAGTGTTGTGTGAGAACTGAGGAGATTTAAGATGACGAGGTCTTACAATTAAGAGCCTGGAATGCTCTGATACCAATTGCAGGACCGGTTAAGGGAAGGTCAATACAATCAGTCTCACAATAAGGAGAGTGTTAGAACACTTAACATTTTCAATACAGAACCGGGTTTAAGAACAAGATCCAAAGAACACAAGTAACAATGAGACAAAACTCAAGAAGAACAATATATGGTTTTCAAGAATGTTTTATATTAATCTCAAGTTCTCATACAAGAGTTACAATGCATAAGTTATAAGTTACAAGACCCTGAGATACTGTATACTGCATCCTACAACCGACTATACTTGGAAAGCCAATTGGAATATTGAAAGACAACAAAATCAATGTAGGGTCAAAAGGAAGATTGTCTTTTGACTAATGACTATGACATGTCATAGCTCACATCCTAATATAATACAAAAAGGATAGAAGTACATAAAGTAGAAAGTTACGGACAAAGACCTCAATGTATAATTGCAAAAGCATGGACCTTTTCACCAACTCATGCAAGTTGATGAGTCTTCAGAGTTGTAGCGGAAAGTGGGTCAGCTTTATACAAAAGTACATCAGAGTAAAGCATGTTCTTCTAAGTCTTCGGAAAAATCATTCTTCACTTCATTTTCCTTCGGAAGACTTTGTCTTTAAAGCTACTGAAGACTTCATCTTTGTCTTTGAAAAATTTGGTCTTCGGCTTCGGAAGACTTTATAGTTAAAATATTTCTTGTGCAGAGTATAATGATCCAGAGAAACTTTGGCCTCAGAAGATTTTATACTTAGAATAATTCTTGTTCTAATTATAAAACTTCCGGAGCATCATCTACTTGGTACTAAGTGCACGTATGCAGGAAGTCTTTGGTTGCTTTGGTTGCATCGGCCTTTATATAAACCTTACACCATCCCATGCCCAAACATACAATGAGATATACCTTTCAAAGTATAGGCACTTGTTCGAC
>BJCO01369020.1:0-14524 GCA_018326465.1 Flaveria floridana | reverse complement strand
GAGGGTATTCACCCTGATAAATTTGCCTACAGAGCAATAACAACTGTGGAGCTCAAAAATGGGAAACAGGTCAAATACCTCTCTGAGTATTATGGGTCTGAATCATTGTTTGAGGGAGAAGCAGAAGAGCTTACCATGGAGGAACAAATAGTCTTCCTAGAGGCCTATACAAGAGAGTCTTATAGTCTCATAGTTGGGAAGTAGGTCTCATGGATGGGGTAACAGCTCTGTGTCCAGTTCCCCAAGATAGAGTTCCCATCCATCCTTTGCCAATCAGATCTTTGAGACCTCTTCCCTGGCCTGTGCTGATATGGGTTATTTCTGAGCTGATCCAGAAGTAAAAGACCAATCTTTCTACCAAATAAGTAGGACAAAAAATAAGCTTAAAGGTTTTGGCTGCATTGGTTCAGGGGGAGTTTGTTGAACCAAAAGAACCAATAAGCCAGAGCAGAAAAACCTTTAAGTCCCACAGACATCACAATAACTGCTGAAGACTTCATCAGCTGATGATGACAACAACTTAAGACATCAGCTGATGTACAAAGACTGAAGACATCAGCTGAAGTACAAAGACTGAAGACATCAGCTGATGTACAAAGGTGATGTACAAAGACTGAAGACATCAGCTGAAGTACAAAGACTGAAGACATCAGCTGATGTACAAAAACTGAAGACATCAACTGAAGTACAAAGACTGAAGACAACAATTGAAGTTCAAGTCTGAAGTTCAAGTCTGAAGTCAAGTACTGAAGACTTCAGAGGTTGTCAAGCTGAAGAAGTATTCTTTAGTTGTTGTGATGGTTTTCTTTTTCAGTAGTTTCCTTTTAGTTGTTTCCTTTCAGTAGTTTATTTTTAGAAGTTTTCTTTTATGTTTCAGTACTTTGTAAAACGTCTGAAGAGCATGTTCTTCAGACGTTGTAGTTTTAGTAATTTCTTTTCAGTAGTTGTAGTAGTTTAACACTTGTCTTTTGTAAGAAGATGTCAGCTGTTAGACATCTTCAGTAGTTTAGTTTCTTTCAGTAATTTGTTGTAATAACGGTTAGATGTCACTGTCAAGTGACATCAGCTGACGTCATCTTTCCTATAAAAGGAAAGATGACCTAATTGTAAAAGTGCCGAAGCGTGTGTTGAATGAAAATATACCTTTTGGTAGAAATTCTCTCTCTCTCTATAACCGTACTGTTTCATTGCTAAATCTCGTGTGTTCTTGCTATAATTTGTTCTAATTCGTGTACTAATTCTGCTGCAAATCCAATCTAATTGATCAAACTAGATGCTGTGATCCTTTCACCACACATGCACCCAGATGATGGAAGTTGCACTTGTTACACTTAGTTAGAGTTCTAACATACCCACCTTTTGCTTTCTTCTCAGATGTGCCAATAGTGAAAGCCTTAACAACTTCTTGTTTGTTTTGAGTTTAATGTGGAGCATTCCTACCATGTTTGTTGTACCACTTCCTTTTGTTATCGTAACTCGTTTCTACCATAATCTTTTTAATAAACACTCCCTGACGCACAACTCGATCATTCAAATCATGAGCTATTCTAAACGCTTCTTTGATGGTAGTTGGCTTGGATGAAGTCACCATGCTCTTGATTTGGGGTGCAAGACCCGAATATACCTTTCTATCCGCTTGAATTCTGGGTTAACCATGTGAGGTCATATCAAGCAAGATCATGAAACCGGGTGGTGTGGCTTGTCACTTCCGCGCCTTTCATGGTGTGGTTCCAGAATTCTACCTCATGCTTTTGTAATTCATTTCAAGGGTATTACTCGTCAATCAGCATTTGTCTCAACTCATCCCATCTAATTTGATAAGCAACATCAATTGTGACACCCCGTATTATTCAGGTAAACGCCATCCATACTATCTAAACTATTCCTACCACTGAGTGATATTAAATTCAATTTTACTAGTTGCTATTTAAAAGTATTACTATTAAATCATTAACGTACAATTATTATTATTAATATTATTGTTATTACCTAAATTCCACATGAAATTAACTTAAAACAAGATTTGGGTTAAGTATGCAATATAAGGTAAGATGGAGGGGCTAAGGTGCAAAGTAATACAATAACCCTATTAATTAGAAACCACCCCACCGATCCCATGCATTCCTTTCAAAAATCTACAGCCCACCCCTACCGTAACCCTAATCCCGAAACACTCCTGACGACAGCTTGGTGTTAGGCGGTTTCATTAACTCTGACAGCTCTCAGTCGATGATCCTTTCAGCCCCGGTGCCCCCCCTTCACAATCAATCTACCCGGTGTCGGAACACTCATCTCCAGCCTCGTTTATAAACCGTGAACGCTCGAGAAACCTATAGCAGATGTTCTCCCTCTTGTCCCCGCTATCAGTTACGGTAAGTGTCATCCGCTTGTCTCGTTTATTCGGTTTTGACCTCCGTTCGGTTCCAAGTTTGGATATTAGTCGAAGGGGGTTGAGATGCAAATAAAATCACCGACTGTTTTGGGTCGAGTGTTCGGTTGCATAGTGTTACTATATGAATGTTGTTGAGCATGAATTATGTTTCAAGTTCAGACTGTAGGAGTACGCATGCATGTGAGGGTGTAATCAAAAATTCAAAATGATATATATGTGTGCATGTGTTCCGTCCGAAGGAGGGAAAGTGGGGGAGGGGTGAACGAATGCTAGTAAGCATCGTGGGTGTGTTGTGCATGTGTATGTGTCCATGCATGTATATGTGTGTGTATACTAGAGTTTTCTAATATATGTATATTAAACCTAAGCTCATGCCCTGTTCCTGTAGATGTATTGTATGTGCTTGTGATACGGATGTATTCCTTGGCATTCTCATTCATGAGTTTCTTGGTTGGGGTTAGGGTGTGGTTGAGTGTATGGTGGCATGAGCATGACATCATAGTTATATAATGTTATTAGTATATGTGTGTCACATCTTATGAGCATAATATATGGGTTACAATCATGTGTTGTGGGTATGTTTACAATGTATTTGTTGTGCCATATAGATGATACATATGTTGTTGGGTGAGTGTTAAGTATGACTTTCATGCATAAATTATCAAGTAATATATGTGATTGGTCATGCATAATTGTGAAAATAATTATGATTCGGTATGCTTGTATGTGCAAGAATGAACTATGTATAGTTGTGCATGTATAGATGGGGGGAAAAAAACCGATGATTTCGTAACCGATTCGTGAAACGCAAAACCGTACAACTCTTATAGTGTAATTAATAATTAATATTAGTTATATATATATTGAATGAAACACAAGTTAATCGGAACTCTGATCACTGTGCTTTCGCGTATTCGCTATTGTGCTATTAAGGTGCGTTTTCACAGCCCCGTTTTATATTTTTTCTTTTTTGGGGGAGAAAACATGCAAACAATATTTTTGTTACCATTACCAATATTATTGATATCGCCTGTTATATTAGTGTAGACATATTTGAAATTCCTTACAGTATCAAAACATTAGTAATGGATTAGCGAGGTAATTCTGAGTAATACTACTAGGTTTGACAAACCCCGCCAGGGCTAGTCGCGCTAGCTTGATTGGAGGTCGAACAGGTGCGTAATTGACCTAACGATTGCCACGGTCCATGATAGACGTGGTGGAAAGGCAATAAACGCACACAGTCAGCTTCGGTTTGAAACACTAAGTAACTTGTTTATAGACTAGCTACCTATCGATATGCTTTATATACTAAACCATATGGAACGTATTCTAATACATTATTTGTTGTTTAAACCTGTGGACTCACCAACTATATGTTGACACATTTTAGCTTATTTTCTCAGGTCACAAGAACACACAAGGTTAGGAATTCAACTAGGTTTGAATTCATGACATACATCACAACTCAATCGTTTTATTTTTTAAACATTATTGACTTTTATGGTATAAGCGCATGTTGACTTTGCTGAATTGTTGACTTACTTTTTTCGAAACGCTTCCGTAAGCATGAAACACTTATGGTTGATTTTAATGTCTGATTTCTTAATGTGATGTTTTACAATTAGTGATTCTGGTGTAACTGGTTCTATCTGAGATCCTGGTGTGTCACACGCCTGACGGTAAAACCTCGTTAGCGGATTTTGAGGGTGTGACAGATTGGTAGCAGAGCATTAGTTATAGCGAGCTAAAATGAACTTTTGCATCTCATTTGCATTGCATTTTAGACTATAGCTGGATTTGTATTAGTTACACACACAGAGATTATTAAGTTATACTTGCTTGTTTTGCTTGCTTGAGAAGTGTTTGCCTTGGCGTATTCATGTGAGCGTTCGACTACAGGGATGGTATCTTCATCTTCTTATGCTAAGTCTATGGGAAAATGCCAGTTCGTCCTAATTCCTTGTTGTTACCATCTTTTCCTTAGCGTAGGTGACTCCGAGTTACTGTGAGTCACGAGAAGGTTAAATACGATTAATGAATTATCGTACCTTTCACATCATACATTTCGGAATTGGATACTGTACCACTGGTACCTAACTTGGATGGTTCATTGGGAGCATGTTCTTCCTCACATTGAATGCGTTTTACAGACGAGAGCTGCGTCTGCTAAGATTTCCTTACCTACCTTGCCATTTGTATGCCCTGTGAAACAAGAAATAGTTGTATTGGCGGCTACCGTAGACATTGAGAGACAACTTATTAAGGTGTACTTATGATAAGCTATCTTATCTATTTGACCTGAGTACATTGATGGTTTCTAGCCCAAGTGAATGTTGTCTTAACTGAATCCTTTATAGAACCTTGGTTAATTGACCCTTGGTTTAGTAACTATATCTTTGAAACCTCTATCATTGATAACGTTCTGTACTTGACAAGGTATGTTAGCTTGGATGGGAGGAACCAGGGGTGACCATGCAAAGCAAATTATCATCACAGGTGCACATGTAATTGTAATTTGTCATGCATGAGAAGTCTGGCGAACTCTGTTGGGTGATAACGGTCATAGTCAGTACAAATTTTCATTTCTATACTTTAAGACATGAGAGTCTCGATTCTCATAAAACTTCACTATTGATATCGAAACAATCCTTCATTTCTACTCGTATGAAAGTTCTTATCTACCTCGAGCCTTAATGAGATTCATATTATGGCATTAGTCCTAGTCTCTATGAGACGTTACCCTTTCTATCATTTCAGTGATCGTGCATTACTATCCACGTACAATGTGGTGATGTTTATTGGCTTGATCTTAGGACTTAGAGTCTTGGAAATTTGAGCGTTCCAGCATTCATTTCATTTGATATCTATCATGTATAAGCATACATTACATTTGTTTGTTCCTAAGTGGTGGGATCCAATCGGATTTTTCTGGCAGAATATCTTTAGCGTAGAACAGAATAGCAAGATATTATGATGACCTCGTCCATTACATCTTCGCCTTTCTATTATAAGCAAATAGTGCAACTATAGTCGCCATGGGTCGTGCAATAAGAACATTTGAGAGCACTGTGGGAAAATTTGGCCATACCTTCAAGAACCGTCACGTGAACATCCTGGACAAGTCACCTCAGCCACAAGAAGCACAAAGAGATGTTATGAGTGTGGACAATCTGTGTATTTAAAGAGAAACTGTTCAAGGTTCAAGAAGATAGCAAACCGGTAGAAATGGTAGTTTTGCTTTAGCATTATCTCATTCGAGTGAAGTTTCATACCCAGTAACTTGAATGGACTGCTAGAGGTAGTTCTTACCAACTTAAGTTCCAGAATCTACCATTGAAGTAACCGATAGTAAAACTAGGTTTGTCTAGACATTCGTTCGATATAAATCTGATATCCTATTACCCACGGTATCTTCGATCATGTGGTTGAAATGGATTAGTTGTCCAAAAACCAAACAGAGATATTTTACGGAAACAAACTTATTAAGTTACCTCTTCCTAGTGATGGGATTTTTATGGTAGAAGGTAAAAAGGTTGGGGCTGTGGTTGGTATCATCTCATACGTAAAGGTGCATAAATGTCTCAAGAAAAAGTATTTCACTCTACTGGCATTAGTTACTGAGAAGAAGGCGGATGAGAAGCGTGTTGAAGATATTCCAGTTGTCAGAGACTTTTTGGAAGTATTTCTGAAGACTTACCTGGCCTTCCACCGAACAAGCAGGTAGAGTTCCAGATTGAGTTAGCACCTGGAGCAGCTCCGATCGCTCTAGCGCCGTACCGTCTGGCACCGAATGAACTACAAGAGTTGTCTAAGCAATTGCAGTAATTACTGGACAAGGGATTCCTACGTCCCAGCCCTTCACCTTGGGGAGCTCCAGTGCTTTTTGTAAAAAGGAAAGATGGAACCTTCAGAATGTGTATTGATTATCAAGAGCTGAATAAAGTGACTATCATGAACAGATATCCACTCCCGCGCATCGATGACCTATTTGACCAGTTACAAGGATCAAACTACTATTTCAAGATTGATCAGAGATCAGGCTATCATCAGTTATGGGTTAGGGAGGAAGATATCTCGAAGATGGCATTTTAGACTCTCTATGGGCACTACGTGTAAGTGGTAATGCCTTTTGGATAGACCAATGCCCCAGCAGTTTTCATGGACCTCATGAACCGTGTATGCAACCTTTATTGGATAAGTTTGTCATTGTCTTCATTGATATCATAATAAGGAAGATCATGAGAAATACTTGAGAATTATTCTGTATTTACTGAAGAATGAACAACTATATGTAAAGTTCTCAAAATGCGACTTTTGGGTACGGGAAGTGCAATGTCTTGGTCATGTGGTGAGCAAAGGGGGTATCCATGTGGATCCTTCAAAGATAGAAGCTATTAAGGACTGGGTTGCGCCTAAGACTCCGATTGAGATACAACAGTTTCTTGGGATGGCTGGCTATTATCGACAATTTATTAAAGGGTTTTTGAAAATTGCTTAACCTCTCACAGTGTTAACTCATAAAGGCACTACATACACTTGGGGTGACAAACAGGAATCCACATTCCAGGTTCTGAAGTAGAAACTCTGTACGGCACCGGTTCTATCACTACCTGAGGGAACATAAGATTTTGTAGTTTATTGTGATGCTTCTATTCAAGGTCTCGGTTGTGTGCTAATACAACGTGAGAAAGTGATCGCATATGCTTCCCGCCAATTAAAAGTTCACGAGAAAAAAAAACACTACACAACACATGACTTAGAGCTGGGAGCCGTTGTGTTTGCACTCAAGATATGGATACATTACTTGTACTATAACAAGTGCACTATATACACCGATCACAAGAGTCTCCAGCACACCTTTGAACAGAATGAGTTAAACATGAGATAACATCGTTGGGTCGAACTGTTGAACGACAATGACTGTGCGATCAAGTATCATCCGGGTAAGGCTAATGTACTAGCCAATGCCTTAAGTCAAAAGGAAACACGTAAGCCAAAACGAGTTCGAGCATTACAGCTTACCATCCATGCCAGATTACTTGATCAAATCCGTAATGCTTAACTTGAAGCTTTGAAAGACGAGAACCTGAAAGCAGAGTCCATGCGGGGCATGGAAAAGCAGTTAGAGGTCAAACTGACGGAATCCGTTACTTCATGGAATGAATATGGGTTCCTTTGTATGGAGATTTAGGAGAGCTGGTAATGGATGAATCTCACAAATCAAGATACTCTATTCACCCGGGTTCAGATAAGATGTATCAAGATTTGAAGGTATTATACTGGTGGCCAAACATGATAGCTAATATTGGAACCTATGTAAGTAGATGTTTAACATGTTCTAATGTTAAAGTAGAATATCAAAGGCGATCCAGTTTACTTCAAAAACTAGAAATTCCAGTATGGAAATGGGAACAGATATCAATGGATTTCATCACAAAACTGCCTCGGACTACTAGCGGATGCGATACCATTTGGGTAATTGTAAATCGTTTGACGAAATCCGCATATTTCCTAGTAATTCGGGAGACTGATCGAATGGAAAAGTTGACTCGTATCTACCTAAGGGAAATAGTCTCTTGGCACGTTGTGCTAATTTCTATTATCTCTGATCGTGCAACTCGATTCACTTCATATTTCTGGCAATCTTTACAACGATCATTGGGAACGCAGTTAGATATGAGCACAGCATATCAACCACAAACTGATGGTCAAAGTGAGCATACTATCCAGACCCTAGAATACATGTTATGGTCCTGTGTGATTGATTTTGGCAGCAGTTGCGAAACTCACTTACGATTAGTTGAGTTTTCTTTCAATAACAGTTATCACACCTCAATCAAGGCTGCTCCGTTTGAGGAACTGTATGGGCGCAAGTGTCGATCACCTATTTGTTGGACAGAAGTTGGAGAGAGACAACTTACGGGTCCTGAGGTTGTGCACGAGATGACAGAAGAGTTATGCTGATAAGCATCGTAAACCGTTGGAATTCCAGATTGGTGATAAAGTACATTTGAAAGTGTCACCTTGGAAAGGTGTGATACATTTTGGGAAACGGGAAAACTAAACCCTAGATACGTGGGACCGTTTGAGATTGTCAAACGGGTTGGTCCAGTAGCCTATCGGTTGAACTTACCTGAAGAACTCAGTGGAATACACAATGTATTTAACGTATCAAATCTAAGAAAATGCCTAGCTGATGAATCGCTTTTTGTTCCATTAGAGGAACTAGAAATCGATGAACAACTTCGTCGCGTTGAAGAACCAGTGGAGATCATGGATCGAGAAGTCAAAACCCTAAAGCGTAGCAAGATGCCCTATTGTAGGTGTTAGGTGGAACTCGAAGCGTGGACCAGAATTCACCTGGGAACGTGAAGATCAAATGAAAAGGAACTATCCACAACTGTTCAACGATCACACTTCCACTTCTTAAGAAACTCCAGAAACCCTATCATGTGAAAACTTCTGAACACTCCTCGGTTGTCGCTGTTAAAACTAGCGTCTTGCGCTAACCTGACATTCTAATTTTCAGGACGAAAATTCCATGAACAAGGAGATGATGTGACACCCCGTATTATTCAGGTAAACACCGTCTATACTATCTAAACTATTCCCACCACTGAGTGATATTAAATTTAATTTTACTAGTTGCAATTTAAAAGTATTACAATTCAATCATTAAAGTACAATTATTATTATTAATATTATTGTTATTACCTACACTCCATACCAAATTAGCTTAAAACAAGATTTTGGTTAAGTATGCAATATAAGGTAAGATGGAGGGGCTAAGGTGTAAAGTAATACAATAACCCTATTAGTTAGAAACCACCCCACCGATCCCATGCATTCCTTTCAAAACTCTGCAGCTCACCCCTCCCGTAACACTAATCCCGAAACACTCCTTACGGCAGCTTGGTGTTCGGCGGTTTCATTGACTCCGGCAGCTCTCAGTCGATGATCCTTTCAACCCTGGTGCCCCCCCTCACGATCAATCTGCCTGGTGTCGAAACACTCATCTCCAACCTCAATTATAAACCATGAACGCCTGACAAACCTGCGGCAGTTGTTCTCCCTCTTGTCCCCGCCATCAGTTACGGTAAGTCTCATCCGCTTGTCTCATTATTCAATTTGGATCTCCGTTCGGTTGCAAGTTTGGATCTTAGTCGAAGGGGGTTGCGATGTAAATGAAATCACCAGTTTTTTTGGGTCAAGTGTTCGGTTGTGTAGTGTTACTATATCAATGTTGTTGCACATGAATTATGTTTCAAGTTCGGGCTGTAGGAGTACGCATGCATGTGAGGGTGTAATAAAAAATGCAGAATGATATATGAGTGTGCGTGTGTTCTTTTCGAAGGAGGGAAAGTGGGGGAGGTATGAATGAATGCTAGTGAGCGTCGTGGGTGTATTGTGCATGTGTATGTGTCCATGCATGTATATGTGTGTGTATACTAGAGTTTTCTAATATATGTATATTAAACCGAAGCTCATGCCCTGTACCTGTACTTGTATTGTATGAGCTTGTGCTACGGATGTGTTCCTTGGAATTCTCATTCATGAGTTTCTTGGTTGGGGTTAGGGTGTGGTTGAGTGTATGGTGGCATGAGCATGATATCATAGTTATATAATGTTATTAGTATATGTGTGCCACATCTTATGAGCATAATGTGTGGGTTACAATCATGTGTTGTGGTATGTTTACAGTGTGTTTGTTATGCCATATAGATGATACATATGTTGTTGGGTGAGTGTTATGTATGACTTTCATGCATAAATTATCAAGTAATATATGTGATTGGTCATGCATAACTGTGAAAATAATTATGATTCAGTTCGCTTGTAGGTTAAAGAATGAATTATGTATAGTTGTGCATGTATAGGTGGGGGGAAAGAAACCGATGAATTCGTAACCGATTCGTGAAACGCAAAACCGTAGAACTCTTATAGAGTAATTAATAATTAATATTAATTATATATATAGTGAATGAAACACAAGTTAATCGAAACTCTGATCACTGTGCTTTCGCGTATTCGCTACTGTCCTATTAAGGTGCATTTTCACAACCCCGTTTTATATTTTTTCCTTTTTGGGGGAGAAAACATGCAAACTCTATTTTTATTACGGTTGCCAGTATTATTGATATCGCTTGTTATATTAGTGTAGACACATTTGAAAGTGCTTATAGTATCAAACCGTTAGTAATGGAATTAGCGAGGTAATTCTGAGTAGTACTATTAGGTTTGACAAACCCCGCCAGGGCTAGTCGCGCTAGCTTGATTGGTGGTCGAACAGGTGCGTAATTGACCTAACGATTGCCACGGTCTGTGATAGACGTGGTGGAAAGGCATAAAACGCACACAGTCAGCTTCGGTTTGAAAGACTAAGTGACTTGTTTATAGGTTAGCTACCTATCGATATGCTTTATATACTAAACCATATGAAACGCTTTCTGACACATTATTTGTTGTTTAAACCTGTGGACTCACCAATTTTATGTTGACACACTTTAGCATGTTTTCTCAGGTCACAGGAACACACAAGGTTAGGAATTTAGCTAGGATTGTATTCATGGCATACATCACAACTCAATCGTTTTATTTGTTAAATGTTATTGACTTTTATGGTTTAAGCGCATGTTGACTTTGCTGAATTGTTGACTTACTGTTTTCAAAATGTTTCTGTAAGCATGAAATACTTATGGTTGATTTTAATGTCTGATTTCTTAATATGATGTATTACAATTAATGATTTTTGGGTAACTACTGCTATCTGAGATCCTGGTGTGTCACACGCCCGACGCTAAAACCATGTTAGCGGATTTTTAAGGTGTGACATCAATACCCAAGGACTGGGCATGAGCATTCCACCAAGTGCGTGATTGATCCTCAAAGGTACACATGGTAAATTTTGTCTTGTTCTCCTTGGCACAGTTACTGATTCTCTGAACTGACTCCATCTTCTCAATCCAATAGAACAAGCCAAAAGCTCCTTCATTACCATGAAAGATAAGAGGCTTGCAATTTAGAAAGGTCTTGTAAGAGCATCTCTTAGCATTGGCATCAGATCCTGTGTTGGAGGTTTAATCATATGAATAACAATTAAACATTAATAATGACCCTTTCTATCTCAAGTCTTTAATTACTCCAGACATTATGATACCTACTGCACCACATCCATTTCCTCCATTCACCTCAGATCCTCTTGCACTACGGTTCATCTCGTGATATGCGATGGCATCTGCTACTCGTTGTGCCACTAATTGCTCGATAGTTACTGCTGTCATGGGAGTACTGCTTCCCACGTTGGTTCGGACGTTTCTTCGTCATGGTGGCATGTTTCTTCAAATCATAATGATAAGTAAGATGAGACAATATGTAATAATGTCAAACACATGTGCTACAATAGTAAACTATCATAACAACCAAGCAATCACGTAATATAAAAGATAACATAACTTGAAATAAATTGTACAAAATACAAAGTATTTTAAGAGTACATATTCCTACAACCAAGTTAATATCCAAATATTATGTGAACACAGCCTGCTCACGATAAGCAATCAATGAAATGAATGAGTAAACAGGCCCGTCTGCACTGCTGCCATAGCTATCAGCACACATACAGCTGCCAGTATGGTGGATGACTCCATGCGTCCCTTCAATGTAACCACCCTCTGCTCAGCCACCGCTACGCGCTGCTCGGCCATCATCACCCTCTGCTTTGTAGCATCCATCCTTTGTGTTAGCGCCGCCATCTCACGCTGCACACCAGTAATCTTGTCATGAATCGTGTGTAATGCCTGGTCATCGAGGTATCTGTCCTCCTCTATAGATAACAGTCAGCACTCCATGTCCTCCACATCAATGGTCTCCTAAACCCCAGTAAGCTCGGCCCGTATCTCGTGTAGCTACTGATCGTGCCTCGTCGAACATGCCACTAGTAGGGGTACGGTAAGCTCTACTGGCCCATATCAGACGTGGGGCACGTGATGACTCACCCACCTCAAAGGTAGAGGGAATACCGTTTATTCCCTCCACTCATCCAATAGGCTAGGCATCCATTCCCACTGGTGGATATCGATCCTTCCCCTTTTAGGTGAAGGCTCGGGGTTACGATCTAGGTAGGTATAGTAGGGCGGATCGGGATACGAACTTGTTTTTGAGGGGTGTGTGCACAAAGTGCACCCTCAGGGTGTGTCTGGTATGATCGAAATGATGGTGGTAGTAGGGTTGGCGCAACGTCTCAGGGTGTATCCGTAACCACTGGCTTAGGGTCCGCAACTACAGGGGCAATAGTAGTAGGATCAGATATGGGGTTGAGAGAATCAGCATCAGCAGGCTGAGGAATGGGATCAACAGACTGGTCAGTAGTCTGGGGAATGGGATTAGTAGACTGGAAGGTAGAGTCAGCAAGCTCTGAGTCGGGAATATAGGCTCGGTATCAGCAGTCTAGAAGATGAAGTCAATGGACTCAGAATCCAAATACACTAGCTCAGTGTCGTCGGACAATGGGGCAAGATCAGCAGGCTCGGGAGTAAGGTCTACTGGCTCAGGAAGAGGTCAGCTGGCTGCGGCTCGGTGGTGGTATGATGGGGTCCGACTATCGTCCTGACGTAGTAAAGAGCCTCGTTCACTGGGATGATCACTGGCATGTCGGGGCCAATATGATGAACGACTCCTGGAACAAGCTCATAAGGTAGTGCGGCGTGGAGTGAATATTTGGGTATCCACCAAACTATGCCCGGAGGAAGAGGGGTACTCCATAGTCATGGTCCTAGAAAAGTCTCTTGTGGTATCAGGAGCAGGGACAGGGTCAAAGGAAACGAGATCAGAAGTAGGAGTAGGAGTCTCTACTGCGGTGGGAATAGTCGGTTGGGACAAATCGTAATGTGTAGGGATCAGAGGAGCAGATGTGGATCCTGCAGACGATGCTGGTGATGTGGGCTCGTACTCCTTGTTAGAGTCGAATACGTAGATAGGTCAGGATGTGAAAGACATATCTATGATAAGACAACACATCAATACAATTTTCATAAGTTACGTAAATGTATAAAGTGCTAAGGTGATGCAATGAAGCACGGTTATAGTCTAGGTCCACTATATGCAACGTAATTCCCTATAACCAATGGCTCTGATACCAATCTGTCACACCCCAAACCACAGCGGTTTCCCGCAAGGCGTGAATGTCATGGTTTCATAGTCACTTGTCTACCACTACATGGTTTTGTAAAACATACGTCTTAACTAAGTTAAGATACATAATTGTTTTAGAGTTAAATTGTGGAAGCAATAGTAATAAAGTAAATTGTTTTCAAACCATGATAAATGCAAAAATGAATGTCCCAACAAGTATGAATGGCCTAGACAAGAGATGATCCATGCTAGCTTAACTTGGTGCATAAATCAATTACCTGAGATAACATGCATGAAAAATATGTCAAGATAATATTGGTGAATTCATAGGTTTTAAGTAATAATAAATAGTGTAAAGGATCACAATACTTTCTTTGATTTTATTGTTGTACACACAATGCTACAAAATATATAAGCGCCGCAATCGAAGCTAGACTGTAACTGTAATAAATTGCCCCTGCCCGTGCCTATCGTAAGCACAAGGGTGAATAGGCTAATAATGCACCCGTTTAGACCTTCAATCAAGGTTAGGGTAAATAACCCGGGTGGGGGTAGTCAAACCCAATAGTATTATCCACGATTACTTCGCTTAGTGAAATAAGCTAACAGTCCGATAACAGGGGACGTCATACGGTAAGTAAACAACTTATATAATATGTGAAATCATTGACAAGAAAATGTGTCCAAGGAAATTAGAAATTTGCATTTAATCTCCCCTAAAAGGAAAATAAGTAAAAAAGGGGGAAGTGAGTCGGGTGTGAAATCTGTAAGTATCGCAAGTGGTCAGGAAAATCCAAACTAAGTTCACCCTAGAACAAACAAGGCAACTTATGTCCAAGTAATTGCTGCTACGTGTAATGTGAGCATGAAACTATTTCATCCACACACTTGTTAACAAAGTGTTTGACTCGACGACCCGTCGATGACAGAAAATGGATATTTGTAAAATATATATTACTTAAAAAATATTAATAAATTAAAATTCACTTGAAAGTGTTT
>BJCO01369008.1:0-11490 GCA_018326465.1 Flaveria floridana | reverse complement strand
ATGTGTTCCATGCGGCTCATACTCATTCGGGCGGTTGAACTCCAATCGTGCGGTTGAGCTTCAATCGGCCGAATAGCCATGCGGTTGAACCTCCAGTTGCATAAATCACCGGCGACTGAGGCTCAGTCGCACAACCTACTAAAAAGTCAAACTTCCGGGTGTTACAATTTAATAACTAACGACTATGTATTTCACCCCAAATGTTTTAAAGTAAAAAATAGGTTCACGACGCTCATATGTGAGTTGTTCATGAGATAAAACTTAGAAATCTAGGATGCTACCGAGTAGGAGGGTTTCTAAGTTCATTTATAATGTATTGCTATCTTATTAAGTGATTAATCAAGCCCAGACTTTAAGTAATGTATCTTGGCTTATTGGTTCCCATTACACATGTGTAATCTTGTTTTATATCCTTGAGTTTTGAGTTCTTACTATAATAGTTGTTATAAGTGTAATTTGGTCCCAAAACAATAATGTTTCATTTATGAAAATTTGGTACCTCGACTTTGGTAAATTGACATTTTTAACCCTAAACTTTGAAGTTTTGCACTTTAATTATTTATCATCGCATTTATTATTTTAAGTGAGTTAGGGTATTGGAATATGTTAATATTTATGTTAATTGGTGTCCCTTAATAGTTTTAAGAATTTGTTTTTGAATTAAATGTTTTATGGAAGGTTAAGGTTATGATCATCAGGTAGGTGAGTTGATTATCATATTATTAAACTTGTATTAGACTACGTTTTAAACGTGTTCCTATTTTAAAATCCATTGGTTTATTAAATTTTATTTTGTGCATCAAGTTTGTGTGTAATAATTTACTAGAGAATTATCAAATTCTTTTTTAAAAAGATTTTTACACATTTTCATTAATTTTCTTTTTAGTAGACTATTAACAATTTTATATTTACTATAAGTTTTGTATAATTTTCTAGAAAACTCTACAATTTCTAATATTGAGTTGTTAACTTAGTTTTACCATTATTAGGTCATTAGATACTAGAAATTCAAGTCTTAAGTTGTTCCTATCGGTTTTGGGTTTTTAACGCTCACGGTTCGGTTTTTAACAAGTTTTCGGTTTTGGGTTGACTTTGATCATACTTTGAACATAGATTGCTATTATATACTTAGAAACATTTCTTGGTTGTGTATTTTTCATGATTTTGGTTTAAGAGCTTGTTTTTAACAAATTTTGCCATTTTAGCATGAATAAATTTTATATTTTGGTTTACTAAGCAAATAAATTTTAAAAATTTTAAAACTTAATTTATAGAAGTTTCTTCACATTATAAGTATAGTGGAATTTTATAGATTTAGAATTTTTATAGTTATGTCATTTTCATTATATTGCTCGGTTAGCCTCATTAAGTACCCGTTAAGTCTCGGTTTTTCCATGTTAAGCATTTTAGTTAGGTTTTCAATTTTGCAATCAGACTTATATAATAAATAACATGTTAATAACCTCAAATTTCAGTAGATTAAGTCCTCATCTCTATTTCTTGTGTTTTCACAAAATTTATGTATTTTTAAGTTTTATATTATTTATAAAATGCAAGAGACTATTTCATAAGTTAGGATCACATACTTTTATATTTTTATGAAAAATGGGTTTTCGGGTGGACTAGCTTTACGAAAATTGGGTTTGTGATCAATGTTTATATCTTTTAGTTACTAAAAAGTAAGGTGGTTTAGTGGTTCATAAGAAGTTAGGGTGTCACTAACATGATGATACATGATGTTTCGTGTGATTTCGGGTAGTGTTTGGTTACCTTTTCACGAGAAAGGGTTGAGATGAGCTAGAAAGATTCTCTAAGGACTTGAAATGATAAGAGAAGTCTGTAGAAAACGGTAGATTAGTCCATGTTCTAAGAGTAAGAAATGAATGGTAGAAGTTTGACAAAGTGTAAGTGTGCGTGTTGTGTTGTGTCATTACCTTCTAGGGACGGGAACTTGAGTGCTATTTGAGTGGAAGACTCCTAGTACAAGAAGGAGGTTCAAGAGAGGAATGTAGAGAGATTTAGAGGGTTTATTCTTGGCAGATGAAAGAGTGAAAGTGGGAAGGTATGGTGATGGGATCGTCGAGTTAGGGGAGAGGGGAGGGGTTCTGGAACTTGTAAACTTCTTGGATTTTGTATGATATGATTGAATGTTGGTGGTTTTTGGGTAGAGAGATAAAGTTAACCAAGATATGAAAGACTAGTCCATGCATTAGGCTAGTGGGTGGTGATGGAACATGTCTTATTTTTTATAATTTTACTAATAGGTTTTTATAATTTTACTAATAGATTTTTATAAAGTAGTGTTGATTTTATAACTATTATGCAAGACTTGGTTATAATTATATACACATGTAGGCATTTAGGATGTGTGCTTGGATGTATTTAAATACATATAATATGTGTGTGCCTTGAATGCATGTATGTAATATGTGTATGTGCCGTGTGTGTGTGTGTGTGTGTGTGTATGTATTGGGTTTTTGCAGGACCGGTTAAGAGAGGTCAATATAATCAGTCTCACAATGAGGAGAGTGTTAGAACACTTAACAGTTCAAATAGGGAACCAGATTTAAGAATTACAAAGAACACAAGTAAACAAGGAGACAGAACTCAAGAACATTATATATTGTTTTCAAGAATGTTGTATATTAATCTCAATTTCTTTTACAAGTGTTACAATGCATAAATAAAATACAAGACCATGAGATACTTTATACTACACTCTACAACCGACTATACTTGGAAAGTCAGTTAGAACATTGAAAGACAACAAAATCAATGTAGAGTCAAAAGGTAGATTGCCTTTTGACTACGGACTACGACATGCCATAGCTCACATCCTAGTATATTACAAAAAGGATAAAAGTACATAAAGTAGAAAGTTACAGGCTTAAGACCTCAATGTACAGTTGTAAAAGCATAGACCTTTTCACCAACTTATGCAAGTTGGTGACTCTTCAGAGTTACAACAAAAAGTGGGTCAGCTTTATGCAAAAGTACATCCGAGAAAATATACTTTCCTCTATCGTCGGAAGATATCAGTTTTCACTTCATTTGGCTTCGGAAGACTTTGTCCTTGAAGCTTCAGAAGACTTCATCTTTTGGCTTTGGAAGATTTGGTCTTTGGCTTCGGAAGCAGAGTGTAAAACTTCTGAAGCAGCTTCTACCTTGTACTTAGAATATTTTCTGTGTAGAGTGTAAAACTTCCAAAGTAACTTTTACATTGTGCTAAATGCATGCATGCCGGAAGCCTTTGGTTGCTTTGGTTGCATTAGCCTTTGGTTGCTTTGGTTGCATCAGCCTTCTTATATAACCTTCCAAACTCCGCTAGGCTGATCCTACCAAAACAGAGAAGATTGTTCAGCAGTAAACAGTCCTCATTAGGATCAAGACCATTCCCTTCTAGTAAGGTTCATATAAAGGCTTATGCAACCAAAGCAACCAAAGGCTTCCTACATGCATGCACTAAGTACTAAGTAGAACTGCTATAGAAGTTTATACTTTGCATGAGAATTATGCTAAGTATAAAATCTTCCGAAGCCAAAGTTCTTGCCAAATCTTTATACTTTGCATGAGAATTATGCCGAGTATGAAAATGTAATGCCTGGAACTTTTGTAAAAGTAAAAGAAAGAAAAATAATAAGAAAAGAAAAAGGGAAAGTATCTTGAATGAAAGGAAAAGAAGCCAAAGTGGAGGGGCTAAAGTGAAAAAAGGACCAAACTCCATTATTTTTATGATACTTTAAGTATGGTCGCCCATGTATACGTACCAACTGCTGTTTTGTCAACCAAAAAAGTAGAATAAGAAGAAGAGCATATTTCTTCAGATTTTAGAGGGAGAAAGCAGCTGTTTTGGCCTAGGGGGAGTTTGTAAGGTTTATATAAAGGATGATGCAACCAAAGCAACCAAGGGCTTCCTGCAAGAATGCACTAAGTACTAAGTAAACTACTGTGGAAGTTTTATACTTTGCATGAGAATTATGCTAAGTATATGAAGATCAAGTATAGGTTGGACTCACCTTAAATTTGTTTATATTTATTTTAATTTGTAATAGGGGATTAATGTTAGTTCACTTTTGTATGTTTATTTGTTTAGTTTATGTTATTTTGTAGTCCAACGAAACTGTGAGACAGTTAGCTGTTTAGTTTACCCGGCGAAACTATGTTTCTGCCAGGCGAAACTATAGTTTTGGTAGCTCAGTTTCGCAGTCAGCGAAACTGTCTGCGAAACTAAGACTGCTATAAATAGAATTGAACTTGCTCATTGTTGGGCATCCTTGCAAAAACTGCAAGAGGCATTTGTAAGCTGTGATTCACTGATATATAATGAGCTTATCTACTTTTAATTGTATTGTTGCTTTATGGCTTATATTTGAATACATTGAGCTTGTTCTTATTCATCTTAATCATTGCGTGTGTTGTTATTTCTAGTATTTAACGATTCAAACCTTCGTTTGTACTGAAAATCGATCATATGGACCAACAATTTGGTATTAGAGATTGTTTGAGGTTTTTGGTTGTTTTTGTTCAATATCACTATTTAATCAATTCTGGATCAAATTTGAGTGTATTTGATATGAAATTTGATTCAAGTTAGCTTGTTTTTGGTTGGGAAAGATCTGTGAATCATCAGATCTCTAATTCATTGAGATTTAGGTGATTTCAGATTGTTTCCAGGGTTTAAAGGGTTTTCAGATTCATCCAGTGAAACTACGGTTTCTTACAGTAAAACTACCACACTCTTCTAGCGAAACTACAAGTATTTTACACCTTGTAGTTGTTCTTAGCCTTTCTGCGAAAGTAGAAACCCTAAACGAAAGTTCAACAGTGCTTGTGTCCACTTTCAAGCGAGATTGGTGTCGAAAGTACCACTGAACGAAAGTTCAAGCTTGTTTCGTGCGAAACTATCGACGAAACTAAGCATTTGCAAGCTTCCGGCTAGCAAAATTGCTGTCAAAATTGCAAGAGAAATTGTCATTTGCTCTGCGAATCTAGTTTCTGCGAAACTAGCTCTACGAAATTACACATTTCCTGCGAAACTACTTTTTCTTATGCCAAAACTAGCATGTCAAAGATGACTTCTCTCACTCTTGCTGATTTAGAAAGTGTTACTCCCAACAGACCTCTAAGACTCATAAATGGTGACAACTTTGAAGATTTGAAGAGATGTCTCAAAGCCTTTTTCTTCTACACTGACCACAACCAATAGGAATCTATCATCACTGGTCCACACAAGCCAACAGTTACTGTTGGTTGTACCGTATCCCAAAACATGGATCCTGCCACATTCACCGAGAAGGAGCAGAAGCTGATTGATTGAGACCACAAAAGTTTTAGAGCATTAACTCTATGTCTTGCACCTGACATCTATAATCGCTTTGCTGAACATAAGGATGCAAAATCATTGTATGATGCATTATGCGAATTCTATGATGGAAATAAAGACCTTAAGAAGGACAAGAAAGGCCAAGCTCAGAAGGATTTTAATTCATTTGTCGGACATAAAAACGAAGACCTTACTGACATCACCAATCGATTTTTGTCGGTATCAAGTACTCTAGAGAAGTATGATGATCAGTTGGGTAATCACGAGCAGGTTAATAAGCTCCTAGATTCTCTACCACCCCAATGGAGCTTACAAGTGAGAATGCTGAAGCAGGAGAGAAACTTTGCTGATTACAAGCTTATGGATGTAATCAACAACCTGAAATCCTTTGATTTAGATTTGCAAAGACGGGAATTTAATCAAACCATGATGCCTACATCTGGTTATACTCAGAATGCTGCATTACTGTCTTCCGCTGCAAGCTCTCCAATGCAGGCATCTCGCCAAGGCGGAGTAAACACTGGTGACTATTCTGGAGGTTGTCTTAGTGTTGGGAGAGATCAAGCTAACTTGAAAGCAACTGTTGAAACTTCTATTCCATCTGAGACAATAGCTCTTTTTGGTATGTTCATTCAGAGTTACGAAGCTCTTGTAGCAGGGGACTTGAAAGGAAGGGATGACGATGGAGGATATGTATCAGGTGGATCTTGATGATCTTGAAGAGACTGACATTCAATGGAAAATGGCAATGTTAATACTTAGAGCCTGAGGATTTATAGAGCGCACTGGCAGAAAGAATTTTGGAGGTCAAAGCTCTAACTCCAAACTAAGATTTGATAAGTCTAAACTGAGGTGTTTCAATTGCAAACAGTTGGGACACTTCAAACGTAAATGTCCAGTGTCAATCAGCACTGATCCTGGTAATTTAGGAGTTCCTAGATTAGTTTCAAGCAGGGGTAAAGAGGAGGCGAGTCGCAAGAAAGAGACCGCATTGATTTCTAACTTTGATTGGAGTGCTGAAGTTGAAGAGATGAGAGAAGAGGTTAATCAAGCATTGGTGGCTGAGATCATGGAAGGATGATGAAGGTGAATTATGTGGATGACTTTGATCCATTCAAGGAATTTAGGGATGAAGATGAAGTGTCTGAAGAGGTGAAGGAGGATGAGAAGGTGAAAGAAGGTAGTATAGAGGAGATCAGGAAGAAAGGAAGTCAATCCACTAAGCTAGAAAAGGAAAAAGATGATGTTGCTACCACGGTAGAGGAAAACAAGTTGAGTACTCTGGGGTGTCAATGCGAGAAAGCTCTTGTAGCTGAAAAGGTGGTGATTGGACTTCCCTATGAGGTAATTCAGGATATGTGTTCTTCAGCTTGCAAAATTAGGTTATTTGGGGTTTATAAAGCTAATTGTTTATTGATTTATAATGAAAAGGATTTAAAACGAATTAATGAGGAACTTAAAATAAACGACTCTAAATACTTTGTTAAATTCAATGAGGCTTTAAAGGAGAATGATCACTTAAAAAGAATAGTTTTGGAAAGAAATGTTGAGACTAACACTTTGACTGAAAGGGTTGCTCTTGCTGAGTTTGAAACAAGCAAGCTTCAGTCAAAGCTTGATAAATGGACTATATCGGGAATGAAACATAATGATTTGTGTAAATCTCAACAGGGGACTAGGATTAAAACAGGTTTGGGATATGAAGATGCTAAGATTTATCCTCCTCCTAGTACTTACTGTTATTCACCTATGCCTGTTCCTCATCCTTCTAATGATTTGATCCAAATTGATACTAATAGTATGTCTGCAGGTTTAGAAGGTGTGAACCCTAAGCATTTTCGTGAGGACTACGATTATGGACCGACTAGCGGGCTTGGATGCTCTAGCCTTAGTACACCTGAATCTTAGCATTCTGTTTTAGATCATAAATCTAGTTTAAATTTTGTTTTTGTCTCTAGTGATTTAGTAACAGACTCTATTTCCTCATGTTCTAGTGATGTTTCTGTTTCATCTTTAAATCCTGTGGATTGTGATGTTGCTACTCTTTCTGATTGTGTTAATCTTGTGATTGATACCACTATAAAGAGTAATGAGGAAATTAAAATTAATTGCTTCGAAAAATTCTTTTCTCACCCTATTCCATCTTTTACTCCAGCTAAAATTTCTGTGCCAAATAAAAGGGTCACATCTTCATCTGAAGCAAGTACAAGCGGTACAAATACCACATGTATATCAGATAACATCTCATTTTCTTCTGTAAATAATCATTCTTTTATAAATAAAAGCAAATCTATAGACATGTATGAGACATACAGTGATGTTGATTCTAGACTGTCTGAATGTGATGAGGCAATATGCATTGATAAAATCCCAACCTTATTACATAACAGACCTAAATTAAAACAACATTATTTTTGATGTGGTAAAGATGATCATATAGTTAAGCATTGTCCTCAGCTTCATCATAGACATGTTAATAGCAATTCTTTTGGGAATAGGTTAACTAATTGCTTATTAATTTCTTAAAGAAATCTGTGACTCCTAAACCCAAAGTTGTTCAAACTTGGGTTCCCATTTCACCTGGTTAACTTTTTCTTTGATATTTTTGCAGGAGACATCCGCTAAAGTTGTAAATAGTGTGTGGCATGTTGATAGTGGATACTCCAGACAAATGACGGGACTGAAAGATCTTTTGACCAATTATCGAATAATAGATGGAGGTTATGTCACATTCTCTGGGAACAAGAAAGGAGGGAAAATGATTGGTCAAGGAGAAGTTTCCAACGTCTCTCTTAACTTAGAGAAAGTCAACTATGTACCTGAGCTTGCGTTCAATCTATTAAGTGTCTCTCAGATTTGTGATAAAAGCATTCCGGTCTTATTCAAGTTGAATGAATGTCTCTTTTTAAAATCTAAGATTGATATTCCAGATGATATGGTACTAATGCGGGCTCCAAGAAAGCATGATACATATCTTCTTGATATGAGTTAAAAGGAGTCAACGTCAACCGTCACCTGTCTTTTGTCCAAAGCTTCCGCCTCTGAGTCTTTCTTATGGCATCGCAGATTGGGCCACGTTAATTTTAAAAATATAAACAAATTAGTTAAAAACAATCTTGTTAGGGGATTACCTTTAAAAGATTTTTCTGTGGTTGAAAAATGCATGGCGTGCGCTAAGGGAAAACAACAAAAGAAACTACATAAACCAAAAATTGAAAATAGCATATTCAATCCCCTCGAGTTGTTACACACTGATTTGTTTGGTCCAATCAGTGTTAAATCAATTGCTAAGAAATCTTTCTATCTTGTGGTTACAGATGATTTTTCCAGATACTACTGGGTGAGATTTCTTACTCACAAAAGAGAGACTGCTAAGGAGCTATAGAAGTTAATCCTTTCGATTGAAACGATAAGTAAAAGGAAGGTTATGGCAATCCGTAGTGACAATGGTACTAAATTCAGAAATCAGATCTTTGACTCATTCTGTGCCACTAAGGGAATTTTATGACAATACAGTGATGCGAGGACCCCTCAACAGAATGGTGTGGTTGAACGAAAGAATCGCACCCTCATTGAAGCTGCTCGTACAATGTTGATTGAATCCTCCTTACCCATCATCTTTTGGGCTGAGGCGGTGAATTGTGCTTCATATGTTCTAAACAGGGTGTTGATAGTCAAGGACAAAATTAAGACTCCTTATGAACTATTTAATAAGAGAAAGCATTTAATTGACTTCTTTCGACCATTCGGTTGCTCGTGCACTTTATTGAATACACAGGCGCAGAAGACGAAATTCGGTGCCGTGTCTAATGAATGTAACTTTGTTGGCTATTCTTCTTCACAAAAGGCTAACAGGTATATAACAAGAGAACATGTATTTTTCAAGAGTCCTTCTATGTTGATTGGAAGGAATCTAATTCCTCCGATGTTCGATCTAAACCCGCATGGTTCTTTGACTCCGATACGGCTTTCAATTTGTTTAATCTTCCAGTTTTCGATGATGATGTGTCTGTCTCTCATGTTCAAACAAATATCTTTCCACCAACTCCATTACCTGACGAACCTCTAGCCTCTCCTACGTCATCTTCAAATGATGCTACCTCAGTTGATGTTGCATCTTCTTCATCATCATTTGAACTTCCACCTCCACCTATTTCAGCATCCCTTCCCTCATCCCCTACATGTACCACATCTCAGCCGACATCTCCCATCTCTCCCATTCATTCTACCTTACCATCACCTTTATGCACTTCACCTTTAACTACCCATCAACAATCCTTTAGCCATCCTTCCACGAATGCCCTACCCAAGGCTATCGATTTCCTTTTCTTCCTTTTCTCTCAGCTTTAGCTCCTCTTTAATCTTTGCTTTTGCAATTACCTCAGCAAGATGAAGGCTGCTAAGATGACTTCTGATGTGAGCAGTAGTTTTGGAGCTTGAGGGATTGGAGAATGGTTTCTCTACTAACTCAGCAATCTCAAATCTGCTGGAGTGTAGTAGAGAAGAGGCATTCAGCCTATTGCTTTCTCCATTCTCTCACTCCACAACAAAGTTGTGAGAGGCTTCATCGAACCTCCATGGGTGATTTTCTTTCTAGGCATGAGGGGTTGATTAGGAATCTTGTCCCCTCTCTTTGTATCTAGTAGAGTCACCAGCTTTCTTCTTAACTTCTTCTCTTCATCATTTAAGGAATCAGAGTTAAGACCAAGAAGACTAGAAGCATGGTCCAGTGTTCCTCTAGGCAGATCAAGGAATTGATCTCTAGTGAGGGAACATGAGGATCCATCAAAAAGAGATGTCAGTTTGACAAAGTCTTCCTCACAAGATATGTCACTCAAGGTTATGCAGTTGGTGAGCTTTCTCTTGATTGCCTTGAACTCTTCTAAGGAGAGATGTTTGGAAGGCTAAGGGGATGGTTTGGAAGTTTTTTGGGTAGGTTGTGGTGTTGTGGTTCTGGTGAGTGTTTTGGGTTGGAGGATGGGTAGTTTGGGTGGTTGTGATGAGGAAGCTGGTATGGATAATGGTGTAGGCTCAGGTGTGTAGGGTTCAGGTTTGATGGTGAAAGGTGAGAGAATTGGTTCAGGTTGGGTTTGAGTGGTTAGTTCGAAGATCATCCCCTGTACCTTTCTATACATCTCTTTCCTTTTTCCCATACGAATATCAGCCTTGATGTCACTGACAATTCGTTGGGTCTTTTCAGAGACAGGTCCCACCTGCCTACCAGAGAAGCCATGAGCCCGGAGACAGTCTTTCATCTAGGCTTTTTCACCTATCTTCTTGGCAGTAGTGACCCAAGCTTCTTCTTCTTTCTTCTTCTTCTCCTTCAACTTTTCTCTCGTAGCTTTCTTTCTCTCTTTCTCCAGTTGATCCTACTCTTTATTGAAGAGCCATAGGATCGTATCATTATTATATGGAGATAGTTCTTGAAGAGAGAAACCTCTGGTGGTTAGGAAATATATCCTTTCCCTCCAAAGCTGCAGATTAGCTTCCCTCTTTTCTCTTTCTCTTTCCTCCTTTAAGGCCAACCGTGCTGCTTCTTCCTTTTGTTCAATCTGTAGCCTGGTTGCCTTTTCTAGCTCTACTAACTCCTCTAATGGTAGCAGGAGTATGTCTTTATTGGGAGCTCCAAGCATGATGAGCCTGTCAATGATCTCTACTCTACTTTTGTTGTTGACTTCCTCCTGGTTGGCTGTAGCTTCTTTGGAGCTGGCAGCTAGCAACTTCTTAGTTGGAAGTCTACCTTTTCTTTTAAGTTTTTCAATCTTCTCCTCCTCCTTAAGCTCTTCCGTAATCATTTTCTTCTTTCCTTTATCATCTTTTGAAGTGCTTGACTTTGGTGGTTCTTGGATGTAGGGTTCAGATTGAGATGGAGGTAGTGAAGTTGTCTGAGCTAAGGGTTGGTTGAGAAAGTCCTCACTATTCACCTCGGATGCTGGCTCAAGAATTGCATCTGTGATGATTAGATCCTTGGACAAAGAAAACAGTCCTTCCACAGCTTCCATCTCAGCTTTGGAAGACTCAGTTTGTTCTTAAGAGGCTTTGACTTTAGCTTCGGAAGTTTGAGGGAGTGCACTATCTGTCCCAACTGTTTCAGTTGCTGGGCCATCAGTCCTCATTTCCCCTTTGAATTTAATCTCAGGTTCCATTTGGACCTTAGGTTGACCAAC
>BJCO01368924.1:0-13163 GCA_018326465.1 Flaveria floridana | reverse complement strand
CTAAACCTAGGTCTAGTAGAGATGGATTCAATATTGGTTTGATCATGTTGGCAAAGTCTCTTACATCGTTTATCGTTTCTCTATTAAGAACATGTATATTCATTTGGCTCATAGTGTGGATGGCTTCAATAGGCATCTTCCTCAAAGATCCATCTACATCCACCTCTACTCAGAACATGTATCTTCATTCACCTTTTCTAACAGTGCACAACCCATCTCTGTGGATCAGCAGAGATCCATCTACATCCACCTCAAGCTTCACTATACTTCCCGAGGAGTCTTCTTCTTCTTTCTTTGTTATCTTTTAAGGTTTATCCTGTCATAAGCCATCTTCAAAATCTTGATACACTTCAAGAAGAAATACATGTCAACCTCTCTAAGCTTGTTGTTGATTTCCCTGAAGTCTTGAGAAGATGTAGTGGATATAGGACTCATCAAGTAATCTGACCTCATATCAACTAAACAATCAAATTTTAGCCCCTTCCTTTCCTCCCCACCTTCTTTCAATTACCAATTCATAAGTCTTTCATCATAGAACACATTAGAAATTGGAATTGAAGAATGGGTGCCAACTACCATCTTTCTCTTCAATGTATCTGATGGTTTTACATTCACTTTAGGAAATACAAACTCCTTAGTCCTTTTGGTTTTTCTTTTCTTGCCAAGAATATTTTGGAAAGTTTTGTCTTTTATTAGGCATATTTCTTTGTGTGATTCAAAGTTCTTGGTTCTTTTACAGATCTTCAAGATATCTTTAAACTCATATGCCCTATACATAGCTTTATGATTGATTAGCTCAAGATCTGCCAATTCTTTCAGATCATGAATCTATAGGGAGTTCACCAGAGCAGAGTACTCTATGAAGAATTGAACCAGCCCCAAGATCCTTTTGATCATGAACATGTTCCAGTCACTATCATACTTCCAGGCATTGATTGTGACATCTACCTTTCCCTCTGGAGCAGAAACACTCTGAATCATTTTCGATGTGGTTAGTCCCTGTTGAAGTTTCAATTGAGCGGGTTCAATAAACCACTCAGGATTCCTGTTAAGTATGGGAGCAAAGACATCATGGTCTTTGGAAGTGAGCTGGACATCTTGAGCAGAAACCCTTGATCTGGGTTTTCTCCTCACAACCTCCTTTCTAACTTCTTCATCCTTTCTTTCTTTTCATTTATCATTTGGAGGGTTACAGCTCTGAGAGAGTTAGTCTTCATGTTATCCAGATTTCTTTTGGTGTATCCCTGTTTTGAGAGATAATCCTTCATTTCCCTATCAGTCATGTTATAGGGATCAGGATATTGAGCTTGAGGAGGTTCAGGCAGTTGGGTAGGAGGAGAAGTGAATGTGACTGGAGGCTTGACTATTTTTCTTTCATACTCATTCACATAGGTGGGATCCAAAAGCATATTCATCTTGTTTACTTCTTCCACCATAGCTTCATAAGTCATAACAAACACTTCATCTGCATCATAACCATGATTGATTAGGAATATTGCCTTGATCATCAGGTCATCTATTTGAGCTTTCTCCACCATTTCCTCCACTGAAGTTTCTACTTTCATTAGACTATCTTTGATCATAGGTTCATCAACCTGATATCCTCCTTCAATCTCCCATTATTTTAAGTCTACAAGGTCAATCATCTTCTTGAGTTGTTCCTCAGCCTTTTCATGCTCTTCAAGAAATTCAGCTATAGCAGCTAGACTTCTTGGATCATCTTTTTGTTTCTTTTTCATAGGTTCCTCTTCCTTAACAGGCCATTTACCTTTAGCCTTTTTTAGACAAGTACTTTCTCTTCCTAGAATTAGTATGTATGATTGGTCTTGATGAAGATGGTACGGAGGATCCACCTTGTTGTTGTGATTGTTCTTATTCTTGTTTTTCATTAGTTTCACCTTTCTCTTTGATTTCTTTACATAGTTTTCTGATGCGCTCTTTTTACTCATTAGATAAAGTGATAGCAGGAATGATCATCAAGCTCAACTCTTTCTCCAATGGTACAGGAGATTAAGGAATCATCACTATATGTTCTACTGGAGGTTTTAGGTCTTTCACAAAATTTAATAATTAATCATCAATTATGAATTCTCTAGTAGAATAGCTATCAAGTTCTTTGATTAAGTCTATAAATTCAGAATCTGGCTCAATGGTTTCTTTAGCTTGTTCAATTAAGTATACAACCATAGCTAGACTTGATTCCTTCTCCTTTTCAGGTTCATCATCTTTGATTTCTTGTTCCTTGGCTAACTCCTCTTTGATCTTTATTAACATTACCAATTCTGAGACTCTTTTTGTTAAAGTCTCATTTTGTCTATTAAGGTTAGTAATGATATCAGATTGAACTTCACTCAAGTTCTCTTGTTCTTCCATGGCAAGTGTCTATATGTTTACAGTATCAACATGCCCACTAATTTCATTTTTAGCTTGTTTGAGTGCAGCCTTGAGTTTGTCTATTTCTTTGTCTTTTTCATCCTTTTTAGACTCATATTTCTCTTTTAGATCCTTGATTTCCTTTTCTTTTAAATCTAAGTGTAGAAGTCTATTTTAAATGATGCTAGATCTTCTGTCAAGCAACTTCTCCATTTTAGCAACTTTTGCCAAAAGTTCTGTGATCATCTCATCCTTTTCATCAGGCCGATTAACTCCTGATTCAACATAACTTTTAAAAGCACCTGTTTCAGATTGAGCTTGTTTAACAGGCATTCAGATGGTATGATCCTCCTAATATAGGGATGACTTGGATTTATCTGAAGAGCTGGTAGATTCACCAGACTCAACAGGTTCTACAGCTGCCGAAGGAGAATGGAATGAAGAAAAGTGAGCTGGAGACATAGGAGGAGAGTGGATTGGAGATGGACTGAAAGGTGATGCAATGTCAGCTTCTTGAACAGAAGGCCCAGTGTGAAGATCACCACCTATATCAACATGTGATGACACTGTGCTTTGTTCTTCTTGCGCTTCTTCAGCATGCTTATCAACATGCTGTTGATCAGGAGCAACTTGTTCTTCTTCTTCATGAACTAGCCATCAGCTGGAGCTACATCTTCTTGTTCATCTATAATTTCTTTTTGATTAAGCTGTTGTAACATCCATGTAAGCAATGGAAAGAAAGTCCCACTATAGAAGTTTCTGGGATCCCTTTTCTTGATGTACTTGTAGGACTTAGAATTGTAATGGGGAACATCCATCACAGGTCCTACTGGTGTCAAATAAAGAAATGCTTCATTGATGAAGCACTATAGGAACCTTGGGTAAATAAGAAAAATGTGTCTCCTTTCTTCTTGAATGTTAGAAACCAAGCCATTAAATACATAGGCTGACATGTTGAATGGCATATTTGTGCACAGAACACAAATAGCAGATGAAGTAGTGATAGGGATGTCATTCCAGCCTGTCTTTCATTTGGATAGACAATGCTAGAATGTGTGTATCAAAAACCTCCATTGTAAATCCACCAACCCTTTTACAATCTGCTTTCCTTCATGTCCTCCTTCATACCCAATGTTGGCAAAGAAGGTCATGATTTCCTCATCTTCAAGTTCCAGAGGAGTATTAACATCATCACTAAATTGTAGACACTGTCTCATAGTTTTTTCAGTGATGAAAAGGGTGTGATCACCAGTGATTCTCCTTGATAAGGTTTTGACACCATCAATCTCTATTACTTTAGCACTACTCTAGAATGATCTTATAAAATTCTCATATATAATAGGTCTCACTATAATAGAATGAGCAACTCTAGTGGTAGATAAGAATCTAATCATGTCTTTGAGTCCTTCTGCTTCAGGAACACAAGGTCAAGAAATCCACTAACATTATAGAGTTTGCTCCATATGAGATTAGCCATTGACCTTTGCATTAAAGACATATGAATTAGTAATTGACTCATATTCATCCAATTACACAGACAAGTTCAAGTTGATTGTTTCTATTTTGACTTTGTTTTGGTCAAAATTGAAAAATCATAGGTACTGTTTCATAGAAAATGTGACCTAACCTAAGTTTGTAATGAATGATCAATTTTGTTGAGTTTTATCTTTGTTTTTTATGATCTTTTCTGTTTTGACTATCTTTAATCATGGAAAACTTGGTTTTGAAGTCGGCATTTATTAGTTCTTCGTTCCCCTGTTCATGCGACGAACTTAGGGTTTTGAAAATCAATTGTTCATTGTTAATTTTCATAATCATAGGTTTCATTGCAATCGAAAATGTCTATCAATCCTTAGTTAGAGTTTGATTTTCATGATTCTATGTGTTTCTAGGATTCTGAGTTCATTCTTGAGTTCGAAGGTTAGTTTCTGATTCCATTGAAAATCACCTTGTTTCGATATTACTATTGTTGAGAATCAAAATAGAGGAGAAATGTTGTTTGCAGACCACTAGAATCAGATTGTTTAAGATGATTTTGGTGATGAATGAAGAACAGTAGAATTTTCGCTTGTCGCACTATAAAGTCTCTTAAATTTGAAAAGTATTAAATGACTCTTGTTGATCTGTTGAAATAGTCAAGTTAATTGCTTTTACAAATTTTATAAGTTATTTAAACAAATGCAGTTGATTACTGTAGCAAATATGGAAAAACAAATCTGTCAGCATTTGTGTACTGTTACAAATGCGGAAGAGTAAAACTTGTTAGCATTTGTGTACTGTAGCAAATGCGAATGTATTAACTTCATCAAATTTGTGTACTATAGCAAAGCTGAAGTTTTAACTTCATCAACATTTGTGTACTGTAGTAAATGCTGAAGTTAAACTTAGCAGACATTTGAGTACTATAGCAAATGCGGAAGATCATTTTACGTGACCGTATTTACTTCAATCAAATACAGAAGAACAATTTGGCCGTCCGCATTTGCTGAACTTCTAACACCATGACAGAAGGGTGTGAGCACACTTCTAATTTATTTTGATTCAAATGCACAACAAAGTTAATCAGCATTGACGTTAACCATATTCAAGAAATGCGGCTGAGTAAACAAATGCGGATGAACAAATGTGTCCGCATAAGTTTTTCAATACTTAAAACATTGTTGTAAGCATTTGTTGTGAGACTAATATGGGAGAGCTAACTTGTCCGCATTAATTTTACTTCGTATTTTTCATGTATCAAAACTATTACCCGTATTGGTTATATGCTTGGGTTACCTTCATCCGCGTTAACTAATGCACTTACCTGCATTAAATTTTGTACGTGTCAAAATTTACTGTTTCTGCTTTTAATAGTTGTCTATTTTTGATTTGATGATTTTTCTATTATGAAGATATATCTAGTGCTTTTGACTGTTATGAAGATGAGTGTTACTGGGATTGTCAATTATTGCTTGGATTGAATTGTTCATCAGATATGATACAAGTTTCCCAGTGTTGACTAATCTTGGACTTTTATGCTTTAAGATATCTGCATTAACTGAGACATTATGGTATAACTTCTGCATCAACATAGTCATTTTCCTGATTTTTATATTTTTAAGAAAGAAACCAACTATACATATGGTCAGAATTTAATTACTCCCCCTAAAATTTATATCCAGATGGGATAAAAACTCTAAAGATTTAAAATTTTGAAGAGACGCTATTTTTTTATTTTTGTTTTCTTTTTTGTACATGAAGAGGAATTATACCTGGTTTGGGATCATATCAATCTTACCTTTCACAAGTGCAAACAAGTGTTAGTAAAATAGACATAATCATGAACATATTGATTGAAGGTATGTTTGTCCTCTTAAATTCATGCTTCGTTAATAATTTGATGCTAGCGATCTTTGTCATGTTTTTGAGTTGATTGATTCTTCAACATGTACCTCACACTCAAAATCATTGCAAAATCAAACACCCGCATGAAATGCATGATAGAACGTTTTCACAACTTACTTGACCAGGTCATTTAAATTATGACAACTCATGTTGATTGATCCTCATTGGATTCTTTTACTTTGATCCTTTTGTTTATCTGATCGACATTGGGATTCTTTATCATTTCACTTTTGAAGGTGATCCTCTTTAGGATTCTTTTTGTTCATTCACATGGAATGTATTTCTTTTATTGCTTCATCCAAGATGGATGTGTTCCTCATTGGGAATCTTGTTGGATCATGACATCAGCACTATGTGCTTGTTTCTCCAAGTCTTGGCTCAGCAAAATAGAGGAGAAACTGCTGTGGGAAGATGAGATTCATAAGGTATCATTACCTTGTGTGTTTAGATTACTACACACACCCACAATTGGATACGTTAATATTTACACATACTTTTATATGAAAGCTTCACAATTGAATAAGAGATTTAGTTCATCATAACATGTGTCTTCTTTTCCAAACAGAGCCTACCCGCACATCAGATAAGTCATGTCAGTCATTTAAGTTTTGGAGATAAGCATAGTGAATGATATAACGACTGTAATTATATCATTTCCTAGGTACAAATCATATACTTTAATAACATAACTTTTTTTGTATTATTTGATTTTTTTTTGTTGATTTTGGGTTTTCATTTAAGGTTAATCATGCCAATTGATTGAACTAAGAATTCAAACCAACTAGGATCACATGCCTTAGTGAATAAATCAGCTAATTGATTATCCATATGGACCTGTATCAATTTGATTAACCCCTTTTCAGCACATTCTCTCAAAAAATGATATTTAATTTCAATGTGTTTTGTTTTTGAGTGTTGAACTAGATTATTTGTTATGAACATTGCTACTATGATATCAATGTGAATTGGTGTGTGCAAGAAGTTAAAACCATAGTCAAGCATCTGATTTTGAATCCAGAGAACTTGAGAGCAACAAGTTGATGTTGCTATGTACTCAGCTTCTGCTGTTGAAACAACCACATTTGTCTACTTCTTGCACTACCATGAGACTAGTCTGGAACAAGAAATTGACAACTGACAGAAGTGGACTTCCTATTGAAGTTGCATCCCCTGTAGTCACTGTCTGTATATGTATAGAGATTGAAATCTCCTTCCTTTGGATACCAAAGACCAAGTGTAGGCTTGCCCTTGAGATATCTGAATATCCTCTTGACTGCATTTACATGAGATTTCTTTGGGATCTGCTTGATACATAGCATAAACTCATACACCAAACATTATGTCAGGTCTACTAGCTTTTAAATACATGAGTGATTGAATCATAGATCTATAATGGTTTTGATCCACTAATTTTCCTTCTGAGTCTGGACCTATCTTCATCTTTGTATCACTAGGAGTTCTAATAGACTGACAATCTACAAAATGAAATTTCTTCAATATGGTTTCCATATATTTTGATTGATTGATGAAGATCCCATTAGCAGTTTGTTGTACTTTCAACCCTAAGAAGAAAGTGAGTTCTCCCATTGCACTCATTTAGAATTTGGAATGCTTAAGATCTTCGAAATCCTTGTAGAGTTGCTTGTCTGTTGAGCCAAAAATGATATCATCCATATAAATCTGAACTAGCAACATTTCTTTTCCTTTTCTTTTTCTGAAAAGAGTCTGATCAATCTCTACTCTCTCATACCCGTGTGCAAGAAGGAAGGATGATATAGTCTCATAACACTTTCATGGGGCTTGATGTTGACCATACAATCCTTTGTCAAGCTTGTATACCCTGTGAGGGAAATCTGGGTCTTCAAAGCTAGGAGGTTGACTCACATAGACTTCTTTAGAAATTTTTCCATATAAGAAAGCACACTTTACATCCATTTGAGACACTGTGAATTTCATGGATGTAGAATACATAAGGAAAAGTATGATGGCTTCTAATCTGGCTACAGGAGCAAACACTTCATCGTAATCTATTCCTTCTTCTTGGATGTATCCTTGCACCACTAATCTTGCTTTTCTCGGATGACAATGCCCCTATCATCAGTCTTGTTTCTGTACAGCCATCTGATACCGATAGGGTGTTGTCCTTTGGGTAGATCTACCAGTTGCCATACTTCTTGTTTCTTGAACTGGAGCAACTCTTCCTGCATTGCCTCGATCTAGCTATTGTCTTAAAGAGCCTCTTTTATGTTCTTGGGTGCTGTCTGACATAGAAAGCAAGAAAACAAATAAATGTTTGCAATACTTGACTTGCTTCTAGTCAGCCGCTTATCTAGTTCACCAATGATGCTTGATACTGGATGATCCTTATATATCCTGGTAGTTGGAATGGAGTCACCAGCAATTGATACATCAAGGTTGGAGACATTCAGATCATCATGGTAAGAGGCACTTCCAGGTTGTGATGTTGGAGAGTGATGAAAGTAATCAAAGGCTTCATCTATTTCTGCTTCAGTGTCTGTATCATATTAAACATTATCATCATTTGGATTTTCTTAGTTTCAATTGATACAGTAGCTGGTTCTGGATTTCTCACTTTATTTGATGGTTCTTTTGATGGAGTAGGAACTGAAATAGGACCAGTCTCAATTGAAACACTCTGATTTTATGATGCTTGTCTGACAGGATCAGCTTGTAATAGAACATCTTCATCAAGTTGATTAGCAGATGGAGGAATCATGGGGAAGTCATCTATTCTTTCTACTGTTCTAGAATTTTCAGCTGAGTGTAGGTTACCTGCATTTGACAAGTGAAACTGATCAAAATATCTAGTAAACGAGTCAATATCAAACAACTAGTCGGGACCATTTATTAACTTAGGAAAGTAATGTTCATTGAATTGAACATTAGTTGATTCATCAATGATGTTTAATCAGGGATTAGACACTTTGAAACCCTTTGAGACTAAGGAATACCCTACAAAGAATCCCTCATCAGACTTGGAAGCAAACTTTCCTAAATGATCTCGGGTGTTTAATATTGATACAGGACTACCAAATGACTTGAAAAATCCTATGTATGGTTTTCTGTGAAAGAGAAGTTCATAAGGTGTTCTGTTGCTTTCTTTGACTATCAAAGTTTGATTTTGTACAAAGCAAGATGTGTTAACTGCTTCTGCCCAAAAGGTAATTGGCAGTTTAGCATCTGCTAGCATTGTTTGTGCTGTTTCAATTAGTGTTTTATTTCTCCTTTCAGCTACCCCATTTTGTTGAGGAGTCCTAGCTGCACTAAATTGATGAGCAATGTCTTTGGTTGTGCAAAATGAACTTAGATATTTATTTTTGAATTTTGTACGATTATCACTTCTAATTGATTTTAATTTATGATCAAGTTGATTCCCAATTTTAGTGATAAAGTCTTTTACTATTTGTGATGCTTCGTTTTTATGAAGTAAAAAGAAAACCCATGCAAAACATGAATAGTCATCAATGATCACCAAACAGTACTGTTTCTTTCCAACACTCATAACATGAGTTGGTCAAAAAAGATCCATATGAAGTAACTTCAATGGAGTATTGTTTGTGTTCACAAGATTTGGTTTGTGAGACGACTTGTGTTGTTTTCCTTTGAGACATACAGAACAGTGGTCAATGAAATGGAATTCTTTTTTAGGTAAAACAATAACGTGGTTTCCTTTGACCAATCTATTCATGTTTTTGAAATTTTTATGATGCTAAAGATGTGACTCATGAAATGATGCTTTAGAAACAAGACATGTTTCTTCTTTAGGATGTGCAGAATTAAGGTTTAAGACATAGGTATTATTTTTCCTTAGAGTCTTCAAGACAACCCATTCCTCAAGAATTTGAAATCCTGGTTTCAGAATGTAACAATGAGTGTTAGTGAAGTGAGTGGAATATTTTTTGTCACAGATCTGAGACACGCTAAGAAGATTGAAGTTCAGTTGCTCGTAATAATTCACTCTGTCAAAGCTCAGTAATCCATTTGTCATAGATCCTTCACCAGTAATTCTACCACCTTATGAATCTCCACCAAATGCTATAGTAGTTCCTTGAATGTGCTTGAAGTCATGAAGGAGGGAACGGTCTCCTGTCATGTGTTGGGAGCATCCACTACCCATGTACCATAAGCTTGGACCTATATGGATGACCCTACAAGCAAAAAGAAACTAGTTAGAATATGGAACCCAAGCCATGATGGTCTTGGGTTGCCCGTTCCTATCCATGGATGTAACTTCTTGATATTTTCCTCTAGGTTGAGACTTAGAGGATGACGCTTTGATGGGTTTGTGTGGGATTCTTCTTGGTTTATTCTGATCAATTTCAACTAAAGTGTTAGAAGAGTAGTCAAACCTTTGATCAATTTCAACTAAAGTGTCAGAAGAGTAGTCAAACCTTTGATCCCTATTTCTTTTAGATAGAAATTGGGTACGTTTTTTATTTTCAAAAATCATTTTTGTGTTAGATCTTGGAAAAGAGCTGAGTGATTGTTTCATATTTTTATTTAAATTTTGTTTGACACTCTTTGACTGCCAATTGTCATAGAAGTCATCATCAGAATTTAAAATTCTTGAATTTTTATTATGTTGTGGACTTCTAGCTTTGATCTTGCCAGTTGAAATTGGTGAGATGGGCATGTTTTGTGAAATTCTCAAGCCTTTCTAAATGAAGAAACAATCAGATGTATTGTGATTTTTCATATCATATACAGAACAATACTTGTTAAAATAACAGATTTTGTTTGAATGATTGTTCATGTCACAGATTGAGCAATATTGATTAAAATAGCACTCAACTATGTTGTGATTGGACATGTCATAATTTTCACAATACATCTGCTTGATCTTTATTTTGGAGGATGAAGCTTCATTATGTCTAACTGATTTCAGATTTGATTCTTGTTTTTCTTTTGTTGAAGTAGCAACTTCATCCTTTTTCGCATCAGTAGATTGTTTCACAATTCTACTATTTTGTTTGTTTAAAGGATATCTTTGCTTCTTTTAAGTCTTCCTTACTTCTAAATCAAATTGATCAACATCCTTTTTCTTACAGATATCAAAACCTATTCCTTGTTTTGATTTCTGTGATGAGTCCAGTTCAATTTTTAATTTTGGTGTTTGAATCTTGGGTGATTTTACTCTAAATGATGGAGAAGCTAATGCTTTGCCTTTAGATTTCATTGAAACCTTTTCCGTTTTGCTTGAATTTTTTGGAGATTTTATCTCATCCTCACACTTGCTTTTAGCAGTTAGTTTCAAGAACACTTTAGCTTTCTCAATCACTTTGAGCTTTTCTAGAATAAAATTCACAAAGCGAACAATTGCCTTGACTGGACTCTTTTGTTTCTTGACAATCACATACTTGTTTGAGCACTCTTTGATTTTGATGGGATGACCTAATCTAATTTTATCCTCATTTGTTTCAATATAAATTTTTGGGTTATTTTGAAGATTGGTTTATAGTGAAATTTCAGTTTTTGTTTCAGTAACCTTAAGTTCATTTGTTTTAGACAAAGTGAGTGTCTCAGATATAATAGTGTAATTGTCATTGTAAGGTGGAGGACATGAATTATATCCTATCCCAGTCATGTCTTTGGGTTCCTTTTATGAATCAAGTAACTCTTGTAGCTTGATAGAAGAGAATTGAAACTTTTTAAGTTTCACTTCAGTAGCTGATTGCTCAGCTTTGGTTTTGGTTAACAATTTAGTTAACCTCTCATTATCAGCAACAAGAGTATATTTTTCACCATGAAGTTTTTCAATATCTGAAAGTAATGACTTGATTTTGATTTTAAAGCTTTTCATTTCATTTCTTAACATTTTAGATTTTACTTTTTCTTCTTTGATTTTAGCAGCCAATTTATGATTGTGTTCTCTGTATCCTTGTAATTCATTAATGCATTTTTTACTATTGAGATTTGATTTTACCTAAGCTGGTATGGGAGTTGGACTATTATTTATGTGAGCCATGAGTGCATGATTTTAAAATTGAGGTTTGACTTCCTCTACATACAGGCTCCAATCATAAATCCATCTTGTCTGATGACAAATGCATTTGAGGTTGATTGGTTGTTTCCATGGGCTTGCTGAGTCAGTTGGTGTTGACTTTAATAAGATTGGTGATGATGCTAATGCTGAAATTGATTTTGAAGACTTGATTGTGGAGCGGAAGTTGATTGTGATGATGGTTGACTGTGAGTATTTCTCTGATAGTTGTTGTTGTTTCTACGGGGTGCATTGCATTCCCTTGAAAAGGGACCAGTCATACCACTGTTGAAGAAATTCACCTTGGACTTGTCATATCCAAGCTTTGTGTTTTCATTCAAGCTTAGCTTCTTTCTCTTTCTAAAGAATTTCTTAGCTCTCATAGCAATCATGGCCATTTGCCATTGTAAATCCATTTCTTCAACATCGTCTGGATCCATTTCTTCTAGATCTTCTTGTATTAGGTGTGCTGAAGTGAGTCTTCCTCCCGAGTATGCTTCAAAGCTAGCAACAAAGACATTGCAAGTAGCCTTTTGTTCTTCATATTTTTGATCAACAGGCATGCTAGTGGGTGTGGAGGTGGATGGATTAGGTGATGATTGCTTGTGTTGTTAAGATTGATGCAATGAATCCAGTGGTTCTGTATTGACCTCGAAGGACAAAAAATCATCTTCTTTAGTTATAAAGGCATTTTCTGCAGAGTGAGTTTTTGAGGAAAATTTGTATGCCTCAATAACTTGAGGTCCACTCAAGTTCCTGCTTCTTTCATCCAACTCAAGAGCTTTAATTTTTGCTATCATGATGTCCAAACTTATGGAGCTGAAGTTGATTGTGATGATGGTTGACTGTGAGTATTTCTCTCATAGCTATTGTTATTTCTACGGGGTGCATTGCATTCCCTTGAAAAGTGACCAGTCATACCACTGTTGAAGAACTTCACCTTGGACTTGTCGTATCCAATCTTTGTGTTTTCATTCAAGCTTAGCTTCTTTCCCTTTCTAAAGAATTTCTTAGCTCTCATAGCAATCATGGCCATTTGCTATTATAAATCCACTTCTTCAATATCATCCGGATCCATTTCTTCTAGATCTTCTTGTATCAGGTGTGCTGAAGTGAGTCTTCCTCCTAAGTATGCTTCAAAGCTAGCAACGAAGACATTGTAAGTAGCCTTTTGTTCTTCATATTTTTGATCAACATGCATGATAGTGGGTGTGGAAGTGGGTGGATTAGTGATGATTGCTTGTGTTGTTAAGATTGATACAATGAGTCCAGTGGTTCTGGATTGATCTCTGAAGGACATAAAATCATCTTCTTCAGTTATAAAGGCATTTTCCACAGAGTGAGTTTTTTAGGGAAATTTGTATGCCTCAATAACTTGAGGTCCACTCAAGTTCCTGCTTCTTTC
>BJCO01368914.1:0-11530 GCA_018326465.1 Flaveria floridana | reverse complement strand
CTTTGCTTTGTAATTTTACGCCCATGTTGATAAGTGTGTTTGTTATCATAGGTGTGCATATCATGTTTTTATCTATTTATGTTATTACATAAACATGCGCATACAAGTTTTGTTGGAAGCTTGTTAGTGAAAAGATGAGATGATAGACAAGAGAGAAATCAATTAATTTGATATAAAAAGTGATAACATGTTATGAATAATTTAAGACATGTCAAGCGTAAATTATCTTACTTCCTGTGCAATTCGATTGATCGAATATTAATCAACCTTACACGTTATGGAAAGCATGATACACAATGGGGTGAAATCTAAATACTAACATTAAATTTATGGATCTAGACTTAATGTAAACAGTTGGGATTAAGTCAAACCCACGAACAAATTTAGATAAACTAGTATAATAAAACTTATATTCTTTTTTACTTGTGTTTTATGTCAACTAGTTTTAGTCCAAAGTTTCAAAAATTTAAAGAAGACCAAAGTTTCAAAAATTGAAAGAAGACCAAAGTTTCAAAAATTGAAAGAAGAATAGGGCATTAGTTATATACTTTAGACATAATTCATATACATGGCTCTAAATTTGTAAATTTAGAGTAATATGTAAAAAAATCAAATGTATCATGTTTGTGTCAACCAATTAATACACAGGCGTGGTCAGGTTCATGTGTTCGACATGACTTTTGGATTCATATCGAGTCTAACCCGTTAACCCACGAACACAACCTGTTTATAAGCTAATAAGCATCTCTAATTTGGTATCAACCAAGGAAATGTTATGACTTATGACAGCCAAAACTGAACGATCACTACACAATGACTTTAGAAGCAAACCCCAAGTTTCATATTATGTAGTATGTGTACATTAAAAGCATATAACTAAAACCAAATGCATGCAACAGCTAGCACAAACATATATATTCAATCGATCAATTTGTCCAAAATAATATGACCGACTGAATGAATAAATAATACATATGACTAGGAAATAACAAGTAATTTCCTAAACTCAATACAAAGATGATATATCATAAAACAAATAAATAACACCAAATAATAATAATAATAATAATAATAATACATGAGAAAAGATGAAAATGATCTCTCTATGTCATTCACCTTTTCAAGAATCAAAACCAATTTACTCAGAGTGCATGCATATTTACCTCGCGGTCTGCCTTCTCGAGATCAGTTGATGAAGATGATCATAACGATCGCGCTGATAATCAACCAACATACACAGCTGCCGAATCGCCTCTCTCTTTTCCTCACCGAGATCAACCAATCCTTCATCCTTCACATGAAGCTGCTTTTCTAGCTCTTTCAATTTTTCATCTTTTTGGTTGCTTTTCTGTTCAAGTTCATCAACTGACTTCTTCAGTGTCTCCCTCTCATTTTCAACTTCCTGCAACTGTGCCATTATCTTTCCCACTTTTTCTTTCAGATTATCTTTCTCATAACTCATCTTCTTCATGGAGATCTTGGTAACTTGGATTTCATTCATGATTTCATAAATCTGTGTTGATATATGTCCATGATCTTCCTCAAATTTCACAGTCAGTGAATCCATGCCCGTTGATATCTCGTTAACTTTTTGTGTGATCGCCTTTTTGACACTTTCTTCAGTTTCTTTGTAATTGGTGATGGTTGCAGATAAGCTAGAGATTTTCTCCATGAGTGATTTGTTTTCTTGATGCAGCTTTTCCTCTTTGCCTGCATACTCAGCTTCTTTCTCGCTTAATGTCTGTTCTGTTACACGAAGCTTTTGGTTTGTGAGACGGATTTTGACTTCAAGGTTTCTGACAGTTTCAGTCAAAGTGGTTATATCATCTCCTTTGATTTCAAGATCTCCCTTGAGGTCTTCAATGGCTTCCTCTAGTTGCTCAACAATTTGCGCTTTTGATTCGGTAATTTTCTGTGTTTCTTCTGTTATCTCTTTGATTTTGCTTTCTTTCTCAGCTAAAAGTGTTTCCAGATTTTGAACCTTGTCTAGCAGTTGGTTTTGTAACTGAAGATTATCTTGTTTTTCAGTTTCCAAGGATTCGAGTTTCAGTTCAAGATCTTTGACCTTTGACTCGTTGACTTCGTTCTCTTCCAATGTTCTTGCTTGATCTTTTGACTTGCTTTCAAGTTCTTCTTTTAGACTTTGATTGAGGATTAGGAGTTCTGAAATCTCAGTACCCTTTTTCTCAAGTTGCATTTCTAGTTCATTTTTTAGGTTGTTAAAGGATTCAATATTTAATTCTAGATCTTTGACCTTTGACTCGTAGCCTTCCTTCTCTTCTAGAGTCTTTGAGTGATCATTTGACTTGCTTTCAAGTTCTTCTTTCAAACTTTGGCTCAGGATTAGAAGTTCAGAAATCTCAAGACCCTTTTTCTCAATATGCATTGTGGATTCGTTTTTCAGGTTGTTCAGGGATTCGAGCTGTAGTTCAAGATCATTGACTTTTGACTCGAATTCATCCTTCTCTTCCACAGCCTTTGTTAGTTCTTTGGACTTGCTTTCAAGTTCGCCTTTCAGGCTTTCACACAGGATTGAGAGCTCCGAATATTCCAGACCCTTTTTCTCGAGTAGAGTTTCTGTTTCGCTTTTCAGGTTGTTTAATGATTCGAGCTGTGATTCTAGATCTTTGACCTTTGACTCATAGGCTTCCTTCTCTGCCACAATCTTTTCTTGTTCCTTTGTCTTGCTTTCAAGTTCTTCTTTCAAACTTTGAATGAGAAACAAAAGTTCAGAAATCTCAAGACCTTTTTTCTCGAGTTGTGATTCTGATTCGTTTTTCAGGTTGTTCAATGATTCAAGCTGCAATTCTAGATCTTTGACCTTTGACTCATAGGCTTCTTTTTCCTCAACAGTCTTCTCCTGTTCTTTTGATTTGCCATCAAGTTCTTCTTTTAGACTTTGAATCTGAATTAAGAGCTCTGAATTTTCAAGACCCTTCTTCTCAAGTTGAGTTTCTGTTTCGTTCTTCAAGTTGTTTAATGATTCTAGCTGCAATTCAAGATCTTTGACCTTTGACTCATAGCCTTCCTTCTCTTCCACAGTCTTCTCTTGTTCCTTTGACTTGCCTTCAAGTTCTTCTTTCAAACTTTGAATCAAAACTAGTAGGTCTGAAATCTCAAGAACCTTTTTCTCGAGTTGCAATTCTGATTCGTTTTTCAGATTGTTCAAGGATTCCAGCTGCAATTCTAGATCTTTGACCTTTGACTCATGGCCTTCTTTTTCTCCCGCGATCTTCTCTTGTTCTTTTGACTTGCCTTCAAGTTCTTCTTGCAGACTTTGTATCTGAATTAAGAGCTCCGAATTTTCAAGACCCTTTTTCTCAACTTGCAATTCTGATTCATTTTTCAGGTTGTTTAATGATTCGAGCTGCAATTCTAGATCTTTGACCTTGGACTCATAGCCTTCCTTCTCCTCCATAGTTTTCTCTTGTTCCTTTGACTTCTTTTCAAGTTCTTCTTTCAAACTTTGAATCAGAATTAATAGTTCCGAAATCTCAAGAACCTTTTTCTCAAGCTGCGATTCTGATTCATTTTTCAGATTGGTAACAGATTCAAGCTGCAATTCTAGATCTTTGACCTTGGACTCATAGCCTTCCTTCTCCTCCATAGTCTTCTCTTGTTCCTTTGACTTCTTTTCAAGTTCTTCTTTCAAACTTTGAATCAGAATTAATAGTTCCGAAATCTCAAGAACCTTTTTCTCAAGCTGCAATTCTGATTCATTTTTCAGATTGGTAACAGATTCAAGCTGCAATTCTAGATCTTTGACCTTTGACTCATATGTGTTTTTTTCTTCCATAGTCTTTTCTTGTTCTTTTGACTTGCCTTCCAGTTCTTCTTTCAGACTTGTAATCTGAACTAAGAGCTCTGTATTCTCAAGACCCTTTTTCTCAAGTTCCAATTCTGATGCATTTTTCAGGTTGTTTAATGATTCGAGCTGCAATTCTAGATCTTTGACCTTTGACTCGTAGCCTTCCTTCTCTTCCAAAGTCTTCTCTTGTTCTTTTGACTTGCTTTCAAGTCCTTCTTTCAAACTTTGAATCAGAAGTAGTTGTTCAGAAATCTCAAGAACCTTTTTCTCGAGTTGTGATTCTGATTCGTTTTTCAGATTGGTAACAGATTCAAGCTGCAATTCGAGATCTTTGACCTTTGACTCATACGCTTCTTTTTCTTCCACCAACTTCGCTTGATCCGCACTTATTTTTGCAATCTCCTCTTTGGAGCTCTCTATCTGAATAATATATTCTGCAATTTCCTCACTTTTCCGGTTGACTTCTGAATCTAATTCAGTCTTCAGTACATGCAATGACTTCACCTCTTCCTCTAATTCTTTCACACGGTCAACATATACAGCTTTCTCATCAAGCAATTTTTGTTCATCTGCCACTTTCCCAGCCAACTCTTGTTTCAGAGAATCTATCTGGATCAAATGATCTGAAATTTGTTGACTACTTTTCTCCAGTTCACTTTCTGATTCAAGTTTTTGGCTGCGTAGAGATGCTACTTCTTCTTGCTTCGCATTTACATCTTCTTCCAATTTACTTTTCTGAATATTCAAAGATTCCAAATCCTTTTCCAGGTTGCTGACTTTCTCAGTTAAATTCTTTATTTCTTCCTCTTTCTGATTCTCAATCTCTCTTTTCTGGGAGTTTAAAGACTCAAAATTTTCTTCAAAACCTCTTATTTTTATTTCTGTCTCACTTTTGTGCGAGGTATGCAGTTCAGTTTGTTCAAGAAGCTCCTTCTCTTTTTCAGCCAATCTTTCTTTCAAATGACTACATTCAGCTACAAATTCTTGAACTTTTTCATGATTAATTTTGATCTCATCTGATAACTCTGAACTCTTTGTTGATAGAGATTTTCTTTCTTCCTCAGAAGCTTCTAGTTTCTGACTTACGTTCGATAACTCTTCTTCTGTTGTTTCCAGTTTCTCCTTCATTCTAGAAAGTTCCGACTTGAAACTCTCCTTTTCTCCTTCCAACAGAACAATTACAGATTTTAATTCTTCTACTTTCTGTTCATATTCATCTTCCAGAACTTTGGCCTTTTCGAATTTCAGATTGTTGTCATCGTTTTCAGACAAAATTATAGGATTTTCTTTTTGCAAGTTATCAACTTGGAGCTTCAACTCTTCAAACATCTTCTTGGTTTCTTGTTCTTTGTTTAAAGCAGCCTGGCATTCTTCTGTTGCAACATTCAATTTTTTAGTCAACTCGTCAATCTGTGCGTTTGCTGCTTGAAGCTGTTCCTTAATTATGTCGGATACATCCAACTTCCCCTTTTTACTGCCCTTTTTACTTAAGGGATCGTCTGAATCTGAATCTGAATCTGAGCTGGATGAGGAAGAAGAGTCTTTTTCTTTCTTTGGATGAACTTTTTCCTTCAACTCTCCTGTAATGTGATCATAGCGCTCATAGATTGATTGATGATGTTTGTGGAAATCTTCAATCAATTCAACAAGTTTGTTTCTATCATTATTGTCTTCTTCTTTCAGAAGCTCTAGAATCTTCTTGTAATTTTCTTCCATTTCTGCAAATACATTCAGAGCTTTTAGTCCATGTTCTAAATATTTCTTTTTTGTTCTACTTGGAAACAGAATTTCTTACATTAGCTACACACTGTCATAAGCATGGAATTAAAACAATAATCTAAACAGCAGATGCCGCAATCTCAATACGTTTACCTAAGAATGGGTCAGAACAGGTAAAAGTTTAAAAGAGAACCTTAAAAGAGAACCTTAAAAGAGTACCAGCAAACTGGGTCCAAAGTTGCCACAAAGTGTTTCAGATGCTTAAATATCTTAAGTCGTTTTCCTAAAAGAAGTTAGTTTTTTTTTTAATTTAACACAAGAATCTTTATAGTCTCATTTAGTGCATCAGTATTTTTAAAATCAAAAAAGGCGCAGAAAAAGTGTTGGTAGGTTGGCCAGCCTGACCCTACCCAACCTGTTTTTACCTGCATTGAATAAACTGGGCAATCATCACAAGATTGACATCAGTTCTTAAAGTTTTTCCTCAATGGCCAGTTATTCGAATTCTGGTAGTTACCTGATGCTTCCAGTTGACTAACTAGAACTTTGCAGGCAAGATACTGATTCAAAGATGAGTGATTAAAGACAAAGAGTAAGTGACTTTTAGAGATGTTGTATTTTCCAAGTTGTCAATAATGGTTTTAAGAATCAACATTGGCATAGTTTGCAGAGTATCTGGTATGCACATATATGATACTTTACTAGCACAGACCTTTCATGAATTCAAATAGAAAAATAATTGTTTTGAGATGGGAGCACAAGATCTCCAAAGAGAATAGATATAATGGATGCAAAAGAAGGTAGCTATATCAAACTCTATAAAACTATATAAAGTGCATGGGTGGAGTGAATTGGTCTCCACTCAATTTCTATCATTTTAGATTCCCTAAACTTTATTTTTGGACAGTTTAGAAAATATCATGAACATACCTAAAACAAAAGTAAAGAGATGTTTACTAAAGTATATACCTTTATTACTCCCTTTAAGCTCCTCATCTTTGTCAGGATCAATATGACTTCCAAATATCGACTGAATTTTATTTCTGAAACGATGCTTTCTCATTTCCTTGTTTGGCTTTCTACAAGTGTTCCTCAAATTTTACAAGATAGTGGTTGTCAGAAGAATAATAACGATGATCTTCAACAAAGAGAAGGCGATCTTTTCTTTAACAAAACTGAGTGCGGTCCTGAAAGTCAAACAGAATACCTGTTTAGAAATTTAGAAACAAATAAATCAGGATACACATAACTTAAATTAACTGACAGTTCCATGAGACTCCATAAAAGTGCAAATTAAAATAGAGTAATCGGTGTAAAAAGAAAGTCAGGTGGATGAACTTGGTTTTCACGGCAGATATGTTAAGATCCTTAAAAGCATGCATAAATAAAGAGCATCAAAAGTTTCATTCTGTTTTCCTTCTGTTATTTAATAGTCTGAACTCTGAAGTAACAAATGGTTTGCAAGGATATGGCTGTTAAGATATGAGAGCATGATAAATGGTTTCTGTATATTCCAGTCTCTGCCTTCCTGGTATTACAATTTGTGCCTTGATTTCTGTTTTCTTTGGCTCAAGTTTTCTGTTAAGTAGATTTATGGTGGGATTTGTCTACTTATGTTTCCGTTATGGCATTGCGGGTGATGGTAAGGGTGAAGGAGAAAGTAGTACACCAAGTCTGAACATTAAAATTGACACTTTTACTATTCAATTTAAACTAAATGATCAAAACTGGAGTAGCTGGTCCACTTTTGGTACATGTCAATTTGGAATGAAGACATCAGCTTGACCATTTGACCGAGAATCCATCTAACATTATTTCTCAAATTATTGGGATCAAAGGAGAAAATCACACACAATAACACAGGTTTGATATACACATTGTGGCAGAGATTTAGAGTAAAAACGTGCAGAGAATTTTAACCAAACTAGAATATTCATAACGTTTGTATTGGATTCCATTTTACACACCCATTAAATCCTTATATACATTACCAGCCAACACTTAGGTAGTTAACTAACTAACTTAACTGCTAACTAAAATAACGGTAACTACCTTTTAACTACAAATAACGGTAACTAACTTGACCCATTTGACCTGTTTACATGTATACTGTATACACATAAAATAACATAATAAAGTTTAGTTTAATTCATCAAATAAACGACAAGAAAAATCAAATGTTCTGACATTGATTGGTGGACTCTCATCAGCACATGATTTTATTCATCCTATGCTACTACGTGAAATATTTACTAATTTGCAATCTTTAACTACTTCTCAGGAGCCGTTAAAACAACTACTTCTCAGGAAACATCAGCCTTAACAGCGGGCGGGTCAGTGTTCATTAAGAAGAGGAAGAATTGGAAGAGGATATGCTACACAACTTGGATCTGAGAGAGAAAACTTTCCAAGTCAGATTGTTATTATTGTCACAAGCTTGGATATCTGAAGTGGAGCTATCGTGCACTAAAGCGTTCTAGTTCAACCAAGGCCCCGCCTCGTATATCCAAGTTAGTACAGACGAACTCAACTTAGTACAACCATTGTGGGCTTCTCATCCAGTAGCGAAAGGATACTCCCAGGTGTACGGAGAGGATTAACGTTTAGTCCAGTGTCTAAGATGACTTCAATCCGCCTCACTATTGCACAGGTGGATGTACGCCATTGGTTGTTGCATCAACTTGATATTAAGATTGCAGTTCTTTAGGATGACCCTAAAGTGCACATGACTACTCTTTATTCTATCAGAAGTAAATTAGAAAACAAACACTTTTTGAACAACAATACCTATTTTGGTGCTTCCTAAACTATTCCTAACCAGGTTTGAACCTGGATGCTAAAGAGACTTTGACTCCTATCACTGGGCTACCAACCCAAGTGGGGGGAAACAGATAGTCGTGGTGTTTTATGTGACGAAAATGGGAAACAGACAGTCTTGGTGTTTTAAGTTGAATATATAGTTATCACGGGTGACGATTCGAAAGGAATAGATGTATCATATCTAGGGTGAAGCAGAATATCAAGCCATGGCGCGAACTACATGGGAGTTAACTTGGGTTTGACATTTAGCACAAGAATTAGGAGATTATCTTAGATGATATTTATTGTGACAATAAGGCATTCGTGCGTAGTCTAAGAATAAAATATTCCATGTACGAATCGAACATATTGAAGTCAGGTGTCATTATGTTCGTGAATGGGTAGAATGATCTTCACATAATCGTATAACCATAAAGCCAATTTGGGTTTGTTCTAGACATAACTTTGATATATGTTGACCAAACATTTATAAGAAGATCAAACAAATCCAATATGTGACAATTTGGCCATGTTTGAAATGCATGCTCTAACTTTTTTTCAATATCTATGAGAACTCGTTAGGAAAAACTCAAGAAGCCCCACCAATATCCTACTAACCAATGGGACCATGTAATCGCAATTTTTGTTGGAAGGCGGCCTTCATATTGTGTGATTCTTCCTTTCACAAGCACCATTATGTTCATGAGTATATGCTATTGTAAGATACCTTATGAAACCATCAGATTAGCTTTATGAAGCAACAAATGCAAATTTGATGATGACTTTTACTTTGAATACTTATATAACCTTGTTAAATAAGTCTTTGTATGTAAAAGCCGATAAAATAAATCATGCTTAAAGACTTGGTGAATACAAATCAAAAGATATGAGATATCCAGGATAGGAATAGCAGCTGCCAGACACGAGCACTTACCATGTGTTGCTCTATGTGTGTTTCCTTGTTCTCTAACGAGATTATTTACCTAGCCTTGATATTTAACCTCTCTATAAAGAAACTAAATCTCAAGCTGAACAATTAAGTGTCTGAAAACTTTCTTTCAGATTTCATCAAGAGGGTAAAGAACTAAAGTTGACTTTTTTTAATCGTTTACTCAACGTTCAATAGCCAGGTAATAATGAGTTAAAGGCAAATTAGCTCAAACTGATATTTAAATAAAGTTGCAGTCTCGGTCGAAGATATTAATCAGCCGCTACTGTTGTAAGCAAACTTGATTAACATAAAGATATGCTCAATGCAGCAGACCTAAATAGAAGATCTTGAACACTTTAGTGAATCAGAATTCAAACATAGACGTGAATAAGTGAATCAGTATGCAAAGTCGCTTTAAACTGTGAGAATTAATGTAGCAGAGCTAAATAAAAGTACAATCTCTAAATACTTAAATGAATCAGCATTCAAAGTTCCTTCCTGCATTGTCTTGAACACACTTTGTGTGTTCCAACAATAGTAGACCTAAATTAAAGATCTTGAGGTCTGAATCAATGAGTTGTCAAACATAGACATTAGCAAAATAACGGGGTGGTATTTTGCCTAGGCGCAAGCCCGAGATGAAAGAAGCACAGTAATATAAAAAATAAAAAATATATATAATAGGCATAGAAAACGCCAAAAAATAGTACTATCTCCATATGGAAAATTGAGTCCCAAATGTCCGTGAAAGTTCCTTTGTTAAGAACTGTTGTAAGGGTTGATTAATGAATGGTTTATAACATGTAAACTTTGACTTTCAATTTTCAAATTCTTACACTTCATCATCTCCAACTCCTCGTTAAATGCAATTGAATTTTATGTGTTTGTACACCATGCTCGACAACTTGCAAGTACTCCTTCAGACCTCTATTTTATTCAATCTCACGCCTTTTAGTGTGTTTTCCTAAATGCGCCTTTCAATCTGATGCCAAGGATGAACTAAATGATTTCTACGCATTTTCATTCATCATATAAGTGTCTTTTAATAGGCTAAAACTTGAAGAAACATTTAATCACTCACTATATGAAATTGACCATTCTAAAACTGAAAATAAACTTTCCCAATAACTGAAAAACTAACTTCCAGAATATCACAGGAGAAACTAAATTAATATGCAGACTCCCAAATTAAGCCCGAAAAATAAACTAACACAGCTTCCTAACATGTGTATATAAAAGACACATCCATTTTAATGAACAGAATAGAACCATGTGCTCCTGCAATTGAATATATCTTAGCAAATGAATCATGATAAGTAGATTTTTTCATCAAATTATCATAGATATCGATTACACAATGAAAGATAATCATCACAATTCTAAAATCATTGAAGACCGTGATTCAAATAAGTTGTTTTCCAGATACAATAAAATCTGGTCATAGAACCCAAATTCAAATTAAAAGCCAAATCAAATAAAAACAAACCTATACAACTAGTATCACCTCACAGCTAAACGATTCCAGCTTGTTAACTAAATTCCACAAATCATCAAAACTGAAAATTCAAAATCGAATACGACAGCAAATTCAACCAACTTTGGTCAAACTTCACTGAAGCCAAACAATTCAACCAAAACAAACGAAGATCAAACCATTCGAATTCACATACACAATAATAAAATCACGTATATGAACTACGATACATCAAGAACTTATAACCGCTAAACTTGCATCAATCAATCGATCATACGATACCAAATTCATGTGATTAAGACGTAAAAGTAAGAATCAAACGACTCACCTCTGAATTTCGAATTGCAGAGAGCCTCATAATACGCTGGTGATCACCATCTGAAAGTGAATCAGAAATCGAGCTTGAAAATTGAAAAACTGATCAATTTTAGTGTGTGTTTGTGTGTGTGTGAGAGTGAGAGAAAGACAGAGATAATCTGAATGGGCTGAATGTTGTTGATCTGGAATTTGGTATTTTTTATATTTTATGTATCATGGCCCAATAATTTTAAATAAGTTTCAAAAGCCTCCCGTATGATACGAGTTTTGATGGTTTACACCTTATGGTTTCTTGTGTGGACGGAACTTATAAAGAGTAACGGTCTTTAGTTAGAGGATGCGATGTCGCCTGTTAGAACACCCGTCTCTATGAAAGAAAGAGGGAGGTGAGAAGTTTGTGAGGATTAGATCCGATGGTGAGAGGAAGGGAAGAAGTCAGCAGGGCGATGTAGAGGGCAGTTAATGGCGCCCATCCCCCCCC
>BJCO01368878.1:0-17053 GCA_018326465.1 Flaveria floridana | reverse complement strand
AATATGATTTTACAAGATAGAAAGTCAAAAGCTTTGGAGAAAACAATTTACCAACCCCCTAAGGGCTAAGATCAAGAAGTAAAGCAATATTTATTTAAGGAATTATATCGACAAGAAACATACACAACCTACGAATGCAACTTGTCAAGCTATCAAGAGTCCACATACCCAGCCTTAACAGCAAGTTTTTAACGTAAATTTTACTATTTTATATTAGTAATTAGTAATGTATATAATGTTGGTAATGTATTTTATATTACTTTTGTAATGTATTTTATATTATTTGTGTAATATAATTTTATTCTTCATTTATAAAATGTTGAGGGGTAGTAGGAATGTGAAAGAACATTTCATGGTGGCTGGAATGGAAAATATAGTGTGACCATTGTATGAAATAGAGAGGTGTTAGAGATCGAATCTGTGACGACTAAAATCGAAAACCAAGTCATCGTCAATGGCGATTTATGAAGAATCTGTCTTTCTTCTTCTTCTCATACGGTTTAAGATGTTACAAAGAAGCCGATTTTTTTCATTTTGGGACTTGGGGGAGAAGAAGACTATGTTGTGTTGTAAGGAGTGTATTTTGATTACGGTAGTCTCTTTAGTTGTATGTGCTTTAATAAGTGAATTGATTAATTTGATAGAAATGGGAAAAACAAGGATGTCAACCTGTAAAACAAGAAAATCTAAGGAAAGATAAAAAATGAAAAAGCTAATGCGACTATATTGTGTCACTCGAGAAAAAATGGAGAAAACAAGACGACTTTCTCTCTCATTAGAGGGCAAGGAGTGGGTTCCAGGGAACTACCTGAGATAAAAATGACATCCAATGATTTTTTTTTCCTGGACAAGAATACCACCTCCCGATCCACTGACCAGGACAAAATCCCAAAGTGGGGAATGTTCACTAGTACTTGACGGTTAAAGATATCAGTGAGAAAGTGAAAAAAACTTGTGCAAAACGAGAAGAAACAAAGGAAAAATAAGAAAAAAAATATATAACGTGATGTTGATATGTCATCACGAGAAAAACACAGAAAACATAATCACTATCAATGATATTAGAACTTCAAAGTTGGAGACTTTAGAGGTCCCAAAGTGAACTAATTATGTTCAGTCCAATCCTTCTCTAAACAAAACATTCAACATTTCAGCTCAATCACTCTTCTTCAGCAGCAACTCTACCTTGCTCTCACTCCCTTTTATTTCTTGAACTATAAGATCACCCTATAAAATCTACTCCAAATATCAATTGTTACTTTTTTTGAGACTTGAATCCACACTAATTTAAAGATGTTTACCAATTTAAAGAAATAAACAAATCACTCTTTTTTGTGATAGATCTCTATATTTGCACATTACATATACTTTCATGATATTAACATGTAAATAGTCATCCTACATGTACATCATATAGTATGACTTGACTATCAAAGTGTGCACAAGGCTTAGCCTTAGACCATCTAACAGGTTTCTTGTGTTTTTACGACATCTACTTTGGCTCAAGACGATGAGATTCAACACTACACCATACCGAAACAACTCCAAACTTGAGTAATCTCCTCCATGCTACTCAAATCCCAGTACTAGATTTATAGGTTTTTATGCCAAAGAAACAACCAGATGTTCATAATATGAAGTTCTTACTTGATATAGGAAATCATACAGAGCACACTGGTTTATTTTTGAGACAGATAAAGCAGTAGCACGATCACACGACACTAACCAAGCACTACATAAATGTAAAGCCAACATCATAATATCAAAGGCTAGAATGTAAGATTAACTGCCAAAAATTTTGCAAACAAAAATAGCAATTATACATGACTTGAAAAAAACAAAAAAAGGCCAACCAAAAATAGCGGTACAACATACTCTCAAGACTCTTGACTGCATTCCAAAGAACGACAGCTCGGGTATTTCTCGAACCTTAAAACCACGGAACGATGACTCGAATGGACACAAGAAACTTGAGTAGTTTATACACATTTTTAGAGGAATCGTGATCCCATGAACAATGAAAAAAATAGTTGGGTTCCTTTTTCATGGAATCTAGAAACTTATCCTACAACCGCAGCATGGTTTAATCCTATAAAATCTGATTGAAATTCACCACTTTGCTTAAATGGCTAGATTCTTCATGGCGTCTAGTTTTTCTACTTTACCGTTTGATGGAGTGAATTCAATACCACCATTTTCAGCATTCTCGCTTACCTGTTTGGTAGCTTTGTTTGTGGTTGTATTAGAGCTGAGGCTGCCTTCAAAGTAGGTACAGTATGGAAACTCTACTGCACATTGGTTTTTCCATCCTACCAAAAAAAATTAAATGATACAAATAAAAATCCGCAGGCAGTGGGTTATAAAAAAAAAGAAGGGTAAGACTGACTTAGTGCAGCATCTTGATCATTAAAAGTAGCAACCAAAATTTTGTGAACTGCAACACAGTCTTTCAGCTTCCATTCTTTCACAGATCCAGGCGAGCCGCTACTATTCCAGTGACAAAACAGACATTTAAGTATATGGGAAAAATCTCAATTAAAATTGTTTTATTGGGATTCTTGAAAAACCTCATTTTTACTAGGGTGTCGATTGTGTTTGGTTGGTGGGTTGAATCGTCAACCATGAACAAACATGACCCTTATATTTATTATGTCATAGACATCGACCTTAATGTAGACGCATTTTAGTTCGTGTTTAACCTGAACACAACTTGTTTACCCACTTATCTAAAGAAGTCAAACAATTGATGGGGTGGTGGGTTGTAAATAGGTTGTAAAGGGTGGTAAATAGTGTTAAATGGGTTTGAGAGTTGTAATAAATGGGTTAGAAGGGTATGCAGGTTGAAATAGGTTAACAAATCAACCCGAACACGACATGTCGACCCATTTAGTTAAATGGGTTAGATATGAGAAACCAAAACCTAAGTATTTTCCTGTCGTGTTTCATGTCATGTCAGGAATTGTCACCCCTAATTTTTACCTTGAAACAGGGTTCTTAGGGGATTCTTCAATCAATTTGACCGCTTCTTCCTTCTTATTTGGTTCTAAACAATAGATCATCTCGGCTGCTGCTGCTCTGTGCATCAAGGAATCTGCAAAATTACATGCATGGTGTCCTAATAGTGTTCATAGCATGCACATTTAATCATTACTGAGGAAAAAAAAGATGACCTTTATGTTGCTCAAGGAAAACAGTATTTGCCTCCAGCAGAGATCTATCATGTAATTGACTACAGAAAAAAAGATGAGAATTCAATAAGAAATCACTTAAACCAATAGAAAATCATGCACTAAAAATGCTATAGCTAACCTGAAAGTCGGTCGTTCTGCTTCTAATACTCCTGAAATGAGTTTTTCAGCGTCAGTTGTAGGAGCTGGCCTAGATGTCACTTTATGGAAGAATCTTATCTATGAAACCCAGAATTGTAATCAACATGTCATGTTAATGGTTCTATAAACAGAGATGTAAAGAATAAAGTAAAAAATTGAGGATACATGTTTGGTTATCACACGGTTATGATGTGAATTAGCAGATTTATTACTTACCAAGCAACGATGAGTGTCTGGATGTTTAGCATCTAATTGTACCAGGTGCTTCAAAGCCTTGATGAAATAAAAAAGTATTAAGCATTTAAGCGAACCATGTGTGGCAACTTTGACCCATTAAAACTTGGCTTATACTTTGCCTCTGAAGGGTCGAATGAGTAAACTTAAAAGTTTACCCAAAATGAAACATGTTGAATAGGTCAACTGTCACCGGAGCATATTCATGACGCATGGGACCTCATACCTTTTTATTTTACAGATAAAATTATAATTGCAAGTTTTTTAATCATGTTTAGACTTTTCTTTTATTCACAGAACTAAACGAAAAAAGAGATGAAAGTATCAGCAGGTCAGCATGACCATACAGTTTACCCAATACCCATACTAACAAAACTAGCCTGAAGGATATAATGGAAAGGAGGTTGCAGAACATAACAAAGGAAATGTTCTAATCAAAACCAAGTAGCATAATGCAACAGTAAGATGGGCTGAAAGAAAGTTGCCAAGTTTTTAAACTAGAAATGAAATTACCTGCAAGGAGAGCAAGATCTTTTCCTTCCTCATATTAACTTCAAAAGAGAGTAAATGTGTCTCCAAGTAATCAGATGAATGTTTCTGAAGTAGTTTCAGGTACTTTCCAGCTTCCACTAAAGGATCTTCAATCTAGGTCAAACAGAAAACATTACTTTAAATATAGGTCAAAAGATACATAGTTAATTAGTTACATACTATAAAACACAATTCCCAACTTTTCAAAAATAGAATTCTATTTAAAAATAGACAGAGAGAAAACCTGCAATAACTTCTCTCCATGAGGATCCAGGTCAACTGTCTTGACATTTCGTTTCCCATACTTCGAAACGGTACTGACATTAGCCTCCTCACTCTTTATTTCAGCCTCCTAAGAAAACAATAATAAAATGCGACTTTGGTTCAGCAGGTAACATAAAATATAAAAATCAGTTTATAGAAAACATTGTTCGTACCAGTCTACTCTTCTTTGATTGTCAATCTAAGTTTTGTTATCAGATTTTTTATTATATTGAACAACACAATGGGAACGAAAGTGAAATGCATAATTTGAAGAGAAAAAAGTACACATCATTCATTAAACAAATAAGCTATAAATAGCCTTTCTCAGCGTGGGATCATTGTATCCACAAGTTACTGGATCATCTAATTTGTTTACCACTATTCCACGTTTCCGAATACAAACAAAGACACTGTCAAAATCATACTAATCAACAACTAATCTATTCAAACTTCAATAAATAAAATCAACCCATAAACCGACCCGGTTCGTGACCCGACTTGACCTGTCAAGATTAACCCAACATTCACACCTGTAATCTTGACGTCTACCCTTTTTTTAAGTAGGGTCGGTTCTTCTTCTTGGATCAAATTTGCTTCGTTGTCTTTATCCTTCCATTTTGTGCACTCGTAGCTAAAGTGCCCAAACATTCCACAATCATAGCAACAAATCCCACTCTTGTCACCTCGACCCATTCCTCTACCTCGGTCTCTTCCACCTTGAACATTCTTTCTTCCACGTCCTCTTCCTCGACCACTACTTTCAACTTTTGCCATCAAAAGTTGACCACTTTCCTCATCCTTCCCTTCTTGAAGTCTTTCTTCATAAACTTTCATTCTACCAACCGCCTCCTCAAATGTCATTTTTTAAGATACGAAAATTGTTCAATTGGTGCAACAATTGGCAAATACTTCTTAGGAACAGAGGTTAGAAACTTTCTCACAATAACCTCATCTTCAAGAGTTGAACCAAGGCTTTTAAATTTAGCAAAAATACTACTAATCTTTCCTGCAAAGTCCTTGATTGACTCGTTTTCTTTCATCTTTAGCATCTCCAACTCGTTCCTTAAAGTTTGCAACCTTGCATTCTGCACCCGTTCGACTCCTAAGTACCGAACCCGAATGGATTCCCAAACTTCCTTCACATTTTTATGTTTGGCAACCTGCAAAAGAACATCTTCGAGAAGGGTTTGATAAATTATACCTTTAGTGGTAAAGTTCTTTTCATCAACCTCATCTTCGGTTATGGCATCCCAATAACCATAAGCTCTCAACACGATCTCAATCATAATAGACCAAGTAGTGTAATTGGTCTCGGTCAATTGCGGGCACTGAAACGGAACGTTAGTACCTTGCTCTTTGACAACAGTAATCTGATTTTCCCCTGACATTCTTCGTTCTGTCACCTGAGTCGGTCTTCTCGGTCTCGGTCTGGGTCCTTCAAGCCTTGCGATCACTTTAGCGGCTTGTCGGTCTATGTTCACACGCCAGAATTCAGTCTCCGACTACAGTCACGGTCTTCTTCACTTTCTCTGGCAAGAAATCGGTCCTTTTCGCCGGGGTTCAGTCTTCAGGTTGCTGGAATCTTCTTCCAGCTGGTCACGGTCTTCGGTCTAACACAGCCGTCGGTCTCTAATGCGGCAGATCGGTCTTCTTCTTCGCCGGAAATCAAACTCCGACGCGGTCTTCTTTCTTGATCTTCACTTCTGCTGCGATTCACATGGAATCACCCCCTTCTAGTCGAGGGCTGGAGCTCTGATACCAAATGTTGTATCACATCATTCATTGAACACAATGGGAACGAAAGTGATATGCATATTTTGAAGAGAAAAAAGTACACATCATTCATTAAACAAATAAGCTATAAATAGCCTTTCTCAACGTGGGATCATGGTATCCACAAGTTACTAGACCATCTAATTTGTTTACCACTATTCCACGTTTCCGAATACAAACAAAGACTCTGTCAAAAGCATACTAATTCAACAACTAATCTATTCAAACTTAAAATACTAACAAATAAAATCAACCCATAAACCGACCCGGTTCGTGACCCGACTTGACCCGTCAAGATTTAACCCAACAAACATGTCATATATGGAAGTCATTATAAAGTATATTTACAATGCATAAAAGATTCTCATCATTTTATTAGACAGGTCTAAATACTCCTGAAATACTTAATTATCATAATCATATCTGACACTATTTATTTTAAGAAAATTTTCTAATTTTTGGATAATTTGTTCCGGGTCAATCCGTCTTTTCACAAAAAAATCTAACCATTTTGACACTTAGTGAAAGCCTAAAACTTAAATATGTTATAAAGAAACCACATAAAGTTGATTATACTTTTTTCGCCCGTGCTTCAGCTTTCCTCTGCTTTTGCCTCAATTTCTTCTTCTGAGAAGCAGGCAATTTTGCAAGTTCATCATCTTCTTCAATTGATGACTTTGGTGGAGAATCATAAAGCTTGATATAGCATCTGCATCACCCAATGGAGCACAAAATTAATTAATCAAAAATACCACTTGTCGAGAAACTAAAATGTTGAACAAAACACATGTAGTCAATTTCTCAAGAAACATAGATTTCCCTCTCAGTAAACAAAAGAAAATACAGTTTAACAATAGGCTAATGAAATAAAAAGTAACCAACTTTGGTCTTACTTTTATCTTTAGGTAATATTAAGATTTCAAAATTTGATTTAAGATAACCAGCTTTTAAAATGTAAGATTTAAGGTAATCAGAGATGGTAACATGTCAAAATGATGGCATGGTAGTTAACAAAACAAAATGTCAAACAAAACACATATAGTCAATTTCTCAAGAACCAAGGATTTCCCTCTCAATCAACAAAAGTACAAAACAATATGTGGTTTAACAATGGACCAATGGAATAAAAAGAAGACCAACTTTGGTCTAATTTCTACTTTAGATAACCATAAAATTGAATCAAGGTTACCAACTTCTAAAATTTAGAATTTTAAGGTAATCAGATCCCGTAACCTGCCAAATTGATGACATGGCAGTTAACATGCCAGTAACTTAGACTATGTTGACTATTTTTTTAAACATGGCCACAGAAACATCACCTTATAGCTCCAGCAGCTGCCTTGCGAAAGTAAGCATGAGCATGAAGCCGGTCTTGAAATCTTAACATTTCAATATACGCACGCAAGGTCATTTTTCTTAAACAATATGAATGGAAATCGAATTGGTCTTCAGTTATATCTGCATAATGTTTCTCAACCACCAAAAACTTCTTCAATGCCCGCCCAAGCTCACCCTGTCGGAAATAACTTTCACCGGAAGCAAGTTCATACCTTCGAATGGAAAAAAAAATTCAGTAAAAGTTTTACATATTTCTATTTGTTACATATATTAGGTAACAAGTTTGTAACAAACACTAACCACATGCACTGCATATCATGCAGGTTATTATGTTGTTCACCATCTTTTGTGAACAGTACAGCTGTCTTTTCAGCAATAGAAACCTAATGAAAATCATTAAAAAAGATTTAAAAACCGTAAGCCGGAAAATGTGATCAAATGTGTAAATTCAGAACGAGAATAGCACAACAAATTTAGGAATTTGGACCTGATCAGCCTGCAGCATTCTTTTAACACATTGACTATTTACATAACGATCAGCAAGATCCATGCACCTAGCTTCATCTGCTAATGCAGCTGCTGCTGTAAAGTCCCCAGCATGTTTTAGTATCTTGCTCTGCATACAAGAAAGAGGGCAGTCTTATAAATCTCACATACCTATCACCAATCTCATTGAATTATATAAGTTTTGCTGTTTATATATAGAAAATGTATATTCACAATGTGGTCACGAAAATTTCTTACTCCCCAATCAAAAGTACTTAGGTATCGATTAATCAGACTCAGAAGAGTTACTGGACTAGAAATTTAAAAGTGGCTACAAGGGAATACTTTAAAGTAACAATTTTATTTCTTTTTACATTTTGAATGCCTTACACTTTTAAGTGTTTTTCCTTTCTTACATCCCTTACAATTTGCACTAATTAGATTCATTTTCCTTCTTATGGTTACTATATAACTAGTTTTGCAGATTGCAAGTTTCTTACTTGGCTTTGTTGCTATTTTATTGAATTGAGAATCAATGCACTACCGTATTCAGATGATTCAGTATTTTAAAATGCCCTGACAAAATAAGTATCAAATCTATAAACATTATTTAAGGATTCATACTGTTAAAACATTTACAAAAATATGGGCATCTAAAAAAGCAACGGGCGATAGGCTATGTTTTTCTGTAAAAAAAAACTGTAAGGTCTCGGTATCCCACTCATTAAGATTATTTTTGGTAAAGGAGAAAAAAAAGGTATAGCATAAGCAGACCTTGACAGAGTATAAATCAATAACAGTTGGAGTATGTTGCATAGCTTCCTCAATTTTAGCAAGAGCCACATCATACTGGGCCCGTCTGTCATAATGCTGCATAAGCAAAACAATATAAGAAAATATTAATATGAAAACTTAATATAAACCCAAACAACTTATGCTGCAAGAACAAACCTGAGCTAAATAAAACAAGGTTCATAAGCAAAACAATATAAGAATATATAATAAAACTTAATATAAACCCAAACAACTAATGCTGCAAGAACAAACCTGAGCTAAATAAAACACGGTCCACAGTAGTGTCGAAGGTGGCTCTTTTTCTGATCTGGACAATAAGATACAGCACAATATATTAGTACTAAGTCCACATATAAGGACTAAGGAGATGTGACTAGCAAAGTTCATCATCCACTTGTACCTTCCAGGGTATCCACCTGTCTTTTTAAGTGATTCCTCCAAGCCAAGAACCAACTTTTCAAGAATATCAACCTAAAAATTCAAAAATATGTCAGAACAATGCAAACGTCTGGATCCTTCAATGAGTTGGCTTCCACAAACCTTGCCAGCATGATTATACAGAGGAGAAAGGTCAGAGAACAGCGACGGGACTCCCTACATTTTCCATTAATTACAAGTATAAGTTTGCATTGAAGATAAATGTTGCCAAAAAGAAATGAACACCCAGACTGAGTACCTTTGTTAAAAGAGGCCTTATATAATTATCTGCTGCATCTCGAAACTTTACACCATCCAAAAAATCTAGCGGGATCCTCTAAAAGATAATGTTGTGATTTTACTAAGTGTTATTTTCAAAGTTGAGTTGGTAAGCGGTAGAAGTAAAGAGAAATTTAATCACCTTAACAGCAGAGGACCATGTGTACTGCTCCCCAAGAGATTGGTAAAGAGCATCCAACTTGTCTATTTCATCAGAGGAATATTGGCTAGTCTCTGAGTATAGACCAACACACTTCTGTAATCCTTCATAGTATCTAAATAAGAGGGTTCAACTATCAATTATTTAGTATTTTTCACAGTAAGAGTTTTACACACTTTTTAGAGTATAATCGTTTTGTGTACCTGTAGTTGTCAGGATTCATGGTAAGTAGGACCCTATACAACTTTTCACATTCCTCAAGATAGTTAAGCTTCATAAGAAGAGAAGCTTCCTCTTCCTTGTAGGATAATTTATCAACCTATTATGATAATTACAATGGTTACGAATTGAAGGCAAATGTTTATGTCATCTTAAACATTATTCAAAGTAATTATGAGGTGGGACTTACAATCTTGGACTCTTTTCTGCGCAACTCTTCAAGAGCTTTCTCAAGAAAGCCACATTCCTCTAATAATGATATCTGGATGGAAGATTTCGTAAATAAGTTCTTGAAAAAAAACAGTTTCAGAGAACCTATTTTATGCATAATGATTTCAACACAAACAACGAAGAGGTTTCACTTTTATGATAGGATTATTACCTAGCACAACTATTACCTTGTATAACAGCATTTCCCCATGCTCACAACGTTCACTTTCTGGAGGATAATCATCTTCAAGAGTCCCTTCATATGCTTCCAGGATATCAATTGCTTTTGATGCACTTGTAAAATAATAACCCATAAATTTGTTAGAGACGATCAAAGAAAATAATGAAATCACTACCATACCATAAGATTAGCAATTAATAAACTTTCCCCTCATGAAACTTGAATAAACAGATTATTGATGCAAAGGAATTAAGATATAGAAAGAAAAACTTCAATTAACATCAAAGAAATGTGCAGATAGCTTCTAGCCAAGTACTGAACCAAAATAATGGAAGCTCAACATCTCATATAAAAAAATGCCATGATAAACATATGTACCCACATGGTTATAAGAGATCAACACACTCTATGAGTTAATCAAAGGAACTTTTAACGACCGCATCGAGTATACAATCATACAGATACAATGCCAGCAAAATAACAATTGCCAACATCCAATTATCCAAAGAACTTATACTTGACAGAAAGATGACAAAAAAGACATTTTGATTACATTAATCTGAAAAATGAAAAGAGAAAGCAACTCACTTTGAATTTAGATGCTGAGAAACCGCAAAACCAATCCAGTTCATCCGATGGTTAGGCTTCAAAGTCAGTAATCGTTGTCTAGTTTCAACAAAACCTGCCAAGTCACGCATTTGTGCCTATAACCAGATAGGAAAAGGTGCAATTAGCTACCCAAAACAAAGAAACCTGGGGATGACATTGGTGAAAAGAATTTATGATATGCTAAATATATTTTTAACATAAATAGTCAATTATCTCCAACCGAGAACTATCAATCATCTTTGACAAACTTTAAGGGCCCTTCTGTCGATGTTTAAGACACTAAGATGTAACACAATTATGTAAATTAAACTATCACATAAATTTTAATTGTTTGCATTGCAAGGATTACCTGTAAGAGAGATAGGTCCCTAAGTATTTCAATGTTGTCAGGATCTATCCTCAGAGCATTCCTGTAACATTTTATTGCCTCTCTGTACTCTCTGTCTGATCGGTAGAGAAGACCATAAACGTGCCAACAAACATGGCTTTTCAGGTCGTTCTACAATTAAATAAGTTATGTAACATGTGACAAATGTTGATTAAAATAAAGTAACTTCAAACAAGGGTTATTTACTGCATGGCTTGGAAGTTAACTAACCTTCAATCCTAGCCGTACAAGCTCATATGCTTCTTGCTTACGGTCCATGCAGTTCAATGTCAATCCCTTCATAGAGAGAGTTTCTAGTAACAAGAAAGGTTTAACAGATGTGAAATTATATAACTATAGTATTTTCTTATAAACATTTTAAAATAAAAGGCATGCCAATTATTGCAGCAATCTTTCACAACAGCCAGATAAAACTTTTACTAGACTATAAGGAAATCTAATATCATAGCTTTATAGTTTCTACACATCAACTTTATAGCTTGTGAGATAGCTGCATTTAAAATAAATAAAAATAAAAATAAATCACAAACCTCCATGATCTGGAAACTTCTTCAATATAGCATCGGCAGCCTTCAGCCCCTTTTTATACTGTTTTGTTTCATAAGATTTCTGCCAAGAGACAATCAATAACGCATTTTCATTTTCTCAGGTAAGCAACTCAAAACAAAGGAATACTTCCCGTTTCAACTTTCAAGAAGATAACAACAGCATCAAAACAATGCAATAATAATTATGATAGTTTCCAGTAAATGCTTGTGATATGATCAAAGATTATCCAGAAAAGAATATAGAAATACATATGCACTAAATAGAAATGCAGGAGCAGGTTATTGACCATACGTCAAGGTTTGAGACTAAGGTGTATGGAAATCAGTTTAGTTTTATACAAGTGTTGACCAGAAAACATAAGAAGAGACAAAGAAGACACAAAAAGCACTTGAAGTGGTTTTTAATTATCAAGATATGATAAAGGATGGTGCGCGTTCAGCCGTTCAGGCATCTTTTCAAAATAGGAAACAAATCTTTTCAGTTTAACAGGTAGCAGGATGAGAGTTGATCATGATAGGTCAAGGATTCAACTAAATACTGGTCAGTAGCTACTTAGTCTCACTACAGTCCTAAACAGGAGGACCATGGCATCCTGGCTGGATCTTGAGAAGTAAGCTCCTATCATGCATGTTGAACGGATGAAACATGCAAAGTTAAACAAAAATTAGCATGCTTTTCACCTATTCAATTTAATTGATAGTATTGACCATATATTAAAGTGATATAAGTCATCCAGTTAGACTGCAAATATCAGATAGATTGTGAAGTCACGTTTTACAAGACAATGACATCAAATTCGCGATACTAATTGCGAAAAAGCATGTTTTTTTCTTTACAATGAGTTCGTATTACATAAGCTTCCAAGGCTTAGTACTGCCGCTGGAACAATGTTTAACCAACTTAGAACCTTACTCCAAACCGTTGTTACAACAACAATCGGATGTAGTCTGTAGAACAACCTTAACCATACGCTAACAGAAACTTGCAGCAGCAGAACAAACATTTCCAACAAAACTGTAAAAGCAAACACTCCACCACGATTCTTCGTGGATAAAACGTACTATTCTCACTCAGTACCAACTAATTCCTCTTTCAAAAGAGCTGCAACCGAAATACATCTAACATCTTCATCAGCAACAAAATGCATCAAAACATTCCACAGCTCATTCAACACGATACACCACAACACATTACGATAAAACCAGCATGCCACCACTCTCCGTAGTCAAAATCACATAAAAACCACATGTCTACATTAACTCGACACATATGATTCACATAGCTACAATTAACGATCCACAATCAATACAATACGAGACTACCTAGGGTTTCAATTACAGTAACGGAAGAAACGCCGAATTGCAAAGTGATTGAGGTGATTGAGATTGAATAACTTACGACGATGAGCTTGAAGAGATTGGCCTCTTTAGGAGGAAGCGAAACGCCCATTGCTTGTGGTGCAAGATAGACGATTTCTAGAGAGATAAAGTGTGAAATATATATATATAGAGAGAGAGAGATTTGATGGTTTTTGAGGGTTTATAAGGCGAGTGTGAAGGTAAAAGAGAAGGGGATGATGAGAGGGGTGACTGGTGGCGTTTATCTTCTGCAACCCTACTCGCGAAATAGAAGGGGTGAACTTGAGTTTGGAGGATATTCAAGGGGTTGTTTTGAAATTTGTGTCCTTAAATTAAACTCTAACAACTGTCTCGTCAATCGGTTTACATTTGCGTCCAGTAAAATCTCGCACGTACTAAAGTTACTACAAAAGTTTGCGTAAGATTAGATCTTTTTGGCACAGCACGTGTCTAGAACTTTTCTAGAATTTTATCTTGGACGAGGTTATATTTTAAAACCATGACTCTTTGTTGTAAGAACTCTTTTCTTATTACTATATTCAAGCTCCACCTTTGTAAAGGGTCAGATAAGGACAAACATTTTCTCTATTCTAACAGGTCAAAAGGTTGCTTTTCATGAGACCAACAAATGCGTGTTATAATCTGTTCATTTCATTGTTATTATTGATGGAACGATGGTTGCGTCCATTAGTTGTCTTGTGTGCATTAGGTTTGAGGGTATCTATATATATCATAAGATGGTTAATTCTTATTTGTTTTAGACTCTTCTATAGCTAAATTCAAACATATCTTATAATCAATTTATACACATGTCCAGTAAAATCTTATACACATCAAAGTTATTCTTGAAGTTTAAAATAGATAAGGACATACATTTCTTCAGTCTACAGAAGTAGAGAGGCTCCTACTCATAAGACTCATAACACATCTTTATGATCGGTTTCATTGGTTATTGGTGGTTCGGTCAATTAGTTTCCTTCTATGCATTGAGGTTTGAAGATGTCTATTTATATCCTAAAGTAATTAAAATTATTCCTTGAGATTATTTTCTTATCATCTAGAACGATATCTCAAAAACAGATATTAAAACGGACATGAAATATCAAGAACTCATGTGTGATTATACTTATTCAAAGCGTTTATATAGTTTTAAGTTTCTAATTTTAATATCCTAGTTTTTTGTTTTTTGTTTTTTTGTAGTGGGAATGTGTTGTTTATATAAGATTAATGAATTCTCATTTATAACATATGGTATTATTCTAATTGAATAATCTTAGAAATTAGGCTAATATTTTATTTAATGTCAAAACTAAGGTTAAAAGTAAATACTAATTACTAAATCATGTAGCAACCATCTAATCGAATCACTCTTGGGATACCAAATTTGCCAATTAAGCAAAGGCGCAAATTTCTTGATACATATTCACCACTCAAAAGTTATGTTTTGCAAAACATAAGCAAAAGTAGATGTTTAAAGTGTGTTGTGAGATCTTCTAGTTGTTTTGAAGGAGAATTCAAACTTATCAGTATCTTCTTAGTGATTTGGAGGTGAGCTACCATAATTTGGTAAGCAATTCTCTAATCAATTTCTAGGTTTAACAAATTTTAAGTTGTTATTGATCCCAACATAGCTTAGAAATATCATATATGATGTTTATTATATTTATTATATAGTTGAATCAGGAATTTATTTATATTATGTATTCTTGGTGAATTTTAACCAACAATGTAAGTTCATGAAAATTTGGATTATAAACTTTAACCACTGATTGAAATGAGTTAAAATAACTATTAAAACTACTTTAAATGATGCATCTATCCAAAGATTGAATAACATCTGGTAATTGATCTGTCAAATTGGTTAAATTTGTTTTGAATTATCAAAAATACTTTAATAAACGTGGTTTAATCTTAAAATGTACACGAATGGTGAAAAGTTATCTAGCAATTTTAAAACAAAACTCAGGTTAGGCCCGGTTGAAATTGAACAATTATTGTTTAGGTTCACAATATAATGTATAACCGTGACCAAATGAATATCAATAATTATTAAAAATCGATTAGAGTTTAATTGGACATGAAAGTAATATCTTTTTTCATAAACCCAGTTAGTTGCAATTATAGTCAAAATTTATACTTAATGAGCATGAGTTCATCATTAGGTATTCAACCAACTTTAGGCAAGGTTGATTGAATTGGAGCCAATTTGTTGACGTTAAGTACCTGTATTTTCCAAAACAAAGTATATCATTATACTAGTTTTAGTAACTCGTGTATTACACAAGTTGAATAAATAAATTATTAATATAATAAAATTTATTAATTATAAACTGATATTTTAAGATATGATTTGACTGAAATTATATATAAGTTAAGACTATAATTAATAAAACAGTGATATCAACTATTTAAAAAAACTGTTTTTTAAAACAAACCATATAGAAATGTCATTTTTTAAAAATTTATTTATTATAACTCTCAAATTTAATTATTTTTGGTTTTTAAAATATTGACTTTGTAAAAATACCAATTCTAAAATATATTTTTAAAAAGTGTTGAATCATTAAAAGGTAGTATATCTAAAATATATGTGTCAGTCCCAAGTTAGGGGCTGACTGATAATTTCTAAATGATTAAATGCTGAACTATTAAGTATTGAATCATTAAAAACTAGTATATCGCTTAACTATTTAAATACAAATGTCTGATCAATTCCGATAATACCAATTTAGATAAGAGGTCTTAATCATAGACCTCTAAATCATTCAGCATTAGTATAATTCTTAACCATTCGGAAGCAAATGTCTCAACCCTTTAGACATTTGCTCGCTAAACAAACAGTCTTAACTATTTATAAATCTGAACCATTAAAAGGCTTAAACAAACAGCTCATTACTCTTTTATTAGAGTTGGAAGATTCAAAAATAATTTGTATCATGATTCTGTTAATAATCCTAGATTTGATATTATAGTGGGTCGGAATCATATATGCAAGTTTGATTTTATGCTTCGAATATATGCAAAGCAACTTAAGAAATTGCTTAATGTATATTTGAGATAAACTCATTTAAAATTGGGTAATTTTTGTAAGACAATATATAAGGTGAATTTTCATTGGCAAGGGCAGACGACTATGCATCGAATTCATGCAAAATCATTAACTGTAAACCGAGAATGTGTAATTTTGCATACTTGTCATTTGTCACATGAATATACTAAAATTCAAAAAATTGATATGTTTCTACATATGTTTATTTAATTTTGAAGTCCAAACCCTATACGATTCATTTAGTAAATATGTCACTCTATGCTTCCATGTAAAATGTCAAAGCAGGAGAAAATTTATTAATGAGCACCAAGATACCTATTATTATCAAAGTAGGGGAAAATTTCGTCACTAGTGTAAATTTTCGATCCGGTAGTGAAATTTTTTTAATAAATATAGAGTCCGCCCCTCGTAAAATAGTTTACTTTCGCCCCCGCCCCCCTAACCTTTGGCTCAAGCTCCGTCACTCCAAATAATTCAACTAGCTTTGATGCCTTGATGGTATGCCGATTAACAGTTTAGTACGATTTGCAACTTGTCCATAAACCCACGCCACATTTTATCTCAGTATTTATACAATTATTTCTCATACACCGAACCAGTTGTTCAACATTATTATCTATATATTTTATAAGAACATATACTAAGGTACATATACAAACTAGTGGCAAAATAAAATTTAAAAAAGGATCGAATTTTCACTAAAAACAAGCAGCTTTGATGGTTAATGGTTTGTTAATTAATGATTTTGTTCAGTTTGCAACTTGTACATTAGCCAAGAATATATTCTTATTATTTATATAATTGTTTCTCATAGACCGAACTATTTCAACTTAAATTATTTTTTTAACTGCGATGGCAAATTTCAACTTTATTATTAATGTAAT
>BJCO01368868.1:0-13972 GCA_018326465.1 Flaveria floridana | reverse complement strand
CTTGACCCCTAGTAGGCTAGAAACTAGCTACTCCGTAGAAATGGCCAACGGTAGGATTGTACAAGCCGATGAGATTATTAGAAAGTGCTCGATGATATTGGAGAAACATGCTTTTGAAATAGATTTGATACCTTTTGAGTTAGGGAGTTTTGACGTAGTCGTGGGGATGGATTGGTTTTCAAAGCACGAAGCAGAGATTATATGTTAAGAGAAAGTAGTATGAATCTCCATGTTAGGCGAGGAGGTACTCAGGATTCAGGGAGAATGATCAGGGAGAACCCTAAAGCTTATCTCCTGCATGAAGATGCGTCGATGTTTACAATAATAGTGTTACGCGTTTCTGGGCCACGTAGTGGAAAAGAAGGAAGAGGAAAGAAAGTTGGTAGATATTTCTGTAGTACGAGATTATCCGGATGTATTCCCTGACGACTTGTCCGGTTTGCCCCCACCTCGACAAGTGGAATTTCGTATAGACTTGGTTCCGGGAGTCACGCCAATAGCAAAGACGCCATATCGGTTGGCACCATTAGAAATGCAAGAGCTATCTAGTCAATTGCAGGAACTACTGGAAAAGGGTTTTATTCCGCCAAGCCACTCACCATAGGGAGCACTGATATTATTCGTCAAAAAGAAAGACGAATCGTTTTGCATGTGCATCGATTACCGCGAACTAAATAAACTGACCGTGAAAAATCGATATCCTCTTCTCAGAATCGATGATCTGTTTGACCAGTTGCAAGGAGCCTCGTATTTCTGCAAGATCAACCTTCGTTTGGGATATCACCAGCTAAGGGTTTTCGAGGATGACATATAGAAAACGGAGTTTAGAACTCGGTATGGGCACTATGAGTTCTTAGTCATGCCGTTCGGACTGACTAACGCACCAGCCGTGTTCATGGATCTAATGAATCGAGTGTGTAAACCTTATTTGGATAAGTTCGTAATCGTATTCATAGACGATATACTTATCTACTCCCGATCGAAAGAGGACCATGAGGAACACCTTCGGGCAATACTGAGTTTATTAAAAGAAGAGAAACTTTTCGCTAAGTTCTCAAAGTACGAGTTTTGGCTATGAGAAGTGAAATTTTTGGAACACGTGGTGAACGAGAATGGAATTCACATAGATCCTGGAAAGATCGAAGTAGTGAAGAAATGGGAAGCACCACAAATACCTTCGGAAATACGACAATTCTTAGGTTTGGCTGGATACTATCGACGTTTCATCGCCAACTTCTCAAAAATCGCACAACCGTTGACCTTGTTGACTCAGAAAGACAAGAAATTTGATTGGGAACGTGCACAAGAAGAGGCATTCCAAACATAGAAGGAGAAATTGTGCAATGCGCCGATATTGTCCCTTCCGGACGGATCTAATAATTTTGTGGTGTACTGCGATGCTTCACATCAAGGATTAGGATGTGTGCTAATGCAAAGGGATAAGGTAATTGCCTACGCCTCACGATAGCTTAAAGTGCATGAAAAGAACTGTACGACTCATGACCTGAAGTTGGGCGCTGTGGTATTTGCACTTAAGATATAGAGACATTACCTGTATGAAACTAAGTGCATCATTTACACGGATCATAAGAGCCTCCAGCATATCCTGGATCAAAAGGAACTTAATATGTGCGAACGACGATGGGTAGAACTCCTTAGTGACTACGACTGTGAAATCCGGTAGCATCCGGGGAAAGCAAACGTGGTGGCTGATGCCTTAAGTCGCAAGGAACGCGTGAAACAACTACGTGCTCGAGTGTTAGGATTGACAATTCAAACGAGCCTGAAAGCTCAGATCCTAGCAGCACAAGGTGAAGCGCTAAAGGAAGAAAACATTACAGGAGAAAAATTTCAAGGTTTGGATAAGCAAATGAACTACAAGGAAGATGGCCTATATTATTTTGTAGATCGCATATGGGTACCCAAATGGGGAGACGTGCATACTTTGGTTATGGACGAAGCACATAAGTCAAGGTATTCTGTTCACCCTGATGCAGACAAGATGTACTACAATCTCAAAGATCTGTATTGGTGGCCATGCATGAAGAAAGACGTTGCTATGTATGTAAGCTGATGCTTGACGTGCTCGAAAGTTAAAGCTGAACATCAGAAACCATCGGGATTACTGCAGCAACCGAAAATTCCTGAATGGAAATGGGAAAACATAGCCATGGATTTTATTACCAAACTTCCTAGAACGAGTAGTGGGCATGACTCGATATGGGTTATAGTGGACCGTAAGATGAAGTCGGCTCATTTCTTGCCTATCCGAGAGGATTATAAGATGGATAAGTTGGCGAGATTGTATATAAACGAGGTTGTAACAAGTCATGGAGTGCCCGTGTCGATCATATCCGACCGTGATAGCCGATTTACTTCGCGGTTTTAGCAGACACTACAGAATGCGATGGGCACTAGATTAGATTTGAGTACGCCTATCACCCGTAAACAGACGGTCAGAGCGAATGAATGATACAAACATTGGAAGACATGCTCAGGGCTTGTGTAATCGATTTTGGTGGTAGTTAGGACACCCATCTACCGTTGATTGAGTTCTCTTACAACAACAGCTACCATACGAGCATTGGATGCGCTCCGTTTGAAGCTCTGTATGGAAGGAAATGTAGGTCTTAAGTTTGTTGGGCAGAGGTTGGTGAAAGCCAGTTGACAGGCCCAGAAATCATCCAGGAAACAACCGACAAGATTTTTCAGATCAAAGATAGACGAAAAGCAGCCAGAGATCGTCAAAAGAGCTACGCCGACAACCGTCGGAAACCTCTGGAATTCAACGTTGGAGATCACGTTCTACTTAAAGTCTCTCCCTGTAAAGGGATTGTACGATTTGGAAAGAAAGGGAAGTTAGCCCCGAGATACGTAGGATTATGCGAAATCACAGAAAGAATTGGTCTAGTGGCATACCGATTAAGGTTGCCACCAGAACTCGGTGGTATACACGATACGTTTCACGTATCAAACATCAAGAAGTGCTTGGTGGATGAAACTCTTCATGTACCAATTGAGGAAATCAAGATTGATGAAAAGCTTCATTTTATCGAAGAACCCATAGAGACCATGGATCGAAAGGCCAAATGATTAAGGCGCAGCAAGATACTGATTGTCCGCGTGAGATGGAACTCTAAACGAGGACCAGATTTCACATGGGAACGGGAAGACCAGATGAGACTCAAGTATCCACATCTGTTTGTATAGGATACTATTAGATCTAACTCTAGCTGAATTTCGGGACTAAATTCTCTCAACTGGGGGATACTGTGACATCTGTCACCAAAAGGTCCGTAAATTAACGTGGTATTTGTTAGTCCCTCTTGAACATTCAATCTTAGTTCATAATCAAAATGCTTTAGTTTCATGTTTTGCTTCCTTAATTATGTGTATTATCCTAAGTGTGCATAAAAACTTAAACATTAAACACCTAATAAAACCTATTTCTCGAATAATTAAGGAGATACTAGTAAGTAAAAGTTATGCTACTAATATCATCATTAACATTACCATTACCACTATTATTAGTATGAATACTATTATCATTATTATTATAAATACTGAAGTCATAAATTGTTATCATATTCATAATTACTATTATCATTATTATTATTATTGTTAACTTGTTATTAAAACTATTATTTGTAGTATTACTAGTATTATTATTATTAGTAATATTATTATTATCATAGATGTTACAAAATCATATTATTAACACACTAATATTAAGATGAATAACAAAGATGAAGGTCCAAATTATAATTAACTAAACTTAAAGATCTAAGTGCCTTGGAAGTCTAGGGACAAAAGTTGCCAATCTCTCAAACCTATAATGGGTATAAAAAAACCCCTTTAACAGCCTTACCCCTTTTATTTCAAACCCTATAACCGTCACTCACCTCCCTCCCCCTGCTCCCCGACCCTTCTCGCTGTTTCTCCAGCCAATCGCTGCTACAGCCGCCTAAATTCGACCCCACGCAGGTAGACGAACACCATCGCCACTTAATTCATCTATTTCCATGTTTCATCCGTCGGATTCGGGTCTTGGGTGTTCCTGAGCGAACGAGCAAGGTTGAGAACCTTTCGAGTGCACCAATTGCTAAAACATGTTGGAAATCAACTCCTGAGTGCATTGTGGTGCCATTTGAGTGGTCACAGCGGCCGAAGGCTGCTGTGAGCACTCCGGCACCCCTGTGACCTGCGTATGCGACTAAGTCCTGTCTGTGCGACTATGTGCGATTGAATGTAGGTGTGCGATTGAATGTAGGTGTGCGATTGAATGTAGGTGTGCGATTGAGTCATGTGAATGAAAGTATGCGTGCGATTGAGTCATGCGAATGAATGTGTGTATGCGATTGAGTCTGTGTCGTAGGAATGGACATGTGTGAATGGAAGTGTGCGTGCGATTGAGTGTAAGTCATGCGAGTGCGTGTATGTGCGAATGAACATTGTGTCGTGCGAATGAGAGTGTGTGCGTATGAATGATGTGCTGTGCGAATGTGTGCGTGCGAATGGACATGTGTATGCGAACGAGTGCTGTGTCGTGTGACTGAATGGCAATTCGCACAAGTGAAGGTTCATGGTACGAGTGAAGGTTGATTCCTACGAATGAAGGTTGATTCGTGCGATTGGATGTTGAGTCGTGCGACTGAAGGTTGTTTGTGTGTGAATGCAATCCTTGTGTGTAGTATGTGCAAATCGTATGATGTTAAGGTGACATTGACACGGTTACCATTGCTAATGACATTATTAATGTTACCACTATGAGTATTACTAATATTATCACAAATATAATCAATGTTAATATTTTTATGATTATCAAGACTAATATTGGTAACTACTAGTATCCTTATTACTTTTATCAACATAACCATTTTATCATACTAAATACACCTATAGTAACAATGAAACCCTTACACTAATATCATTATCAATGGTGACGATTTCTAGTACATGTATCTATATAACACCCTATGCTTATGCCTACTTGTATGTGTGTGAGACGCGTGACCGATCCAACCCAAACCGACCGAACATATCTATTCTCTTAAAACTTATCTTTAACACTTAACAATAATTAATAATAGGTGTTTGAACGATTGTTGCTTCATCCTTGGAATCTTTATTCATCTACTACTATCATCGATAAAGTGAGTTTCGTGGCCCCTTTTTATGTTTACTCAATTCATCAATTACTTACAAACTTGGGGGAAAAGTATGCTCACCCTTTTTATGCTGTACAACTTACATTCTTGGAATTTTCATGTCACTATGTTGTGTGATACTTTATTCACAACCATTTAATTCCGGTGTTGGAACCGACAGATAGGTATTGGTAGTACTATTGGGTTGACACCCCCACCCTCGTTTGTTGGTATACTAGTTGGTACCAACAGTGGCCAGAAACGGGCCCTAGGGTGAATATATTCCGACAAATTTTTGTATGTACGTCATAGGTTTGGTTGTGAGGCTCATGTGTCACGTGATTTTGCTTACTTATAACTGTAATTACGATATTCCGCAAAACTATTACACAACATCAATTTATTTACTATTAAACCTGCGAGCTCACCAACAATTTTGTTGATCATTTTGAGCATATATTTTCAGGTGATACAATTAATTGAAGATACTAGGAGTGCTGCCTTAGTGGAGAGCCTAGGATGTATTTTTGAGACTATACAATACTTGACAAACTTTACTTGACATTGTTGGTCTGATTACAGATTATTATACTTTTGGATACTTGTTCCCGGATTTTGGGAATTTCATCACAATGATATTACTTTTGGTTATGTGATTCAATTACAATGTTTATACTTATGGCTATGTAGTCGTGGTTATTGACTAGCCACGACACAAGTCTCCCTTGTGCCGGGTGTCGTCATGACACGTCATTCATTTTATACATATCTATTTGCATCTCTATTGTTTACAATGTGTTATGACAATCCCGTCTCGTTACATCCCCGTGTTTTCGCTCTCAGCGGGGGTGTGACAGTACATCATTGGAGATGTTAACAAAGGGGTGAGAACAAGAGGACAAACCTATGACAAAAATGTTTGTCTATACTCTTGCTTCTTGCAAGATAGAGCCAAAGAAAGTTGATGAGCCTTTAAAGGATGGAAGATGGATTGAGGCAATGTAAAAGGAGCTACTTCAATTCAAAACACAAAAGGTTTGGAGTCTGTGCCCTCTTTCTCAAGGAAAGACTATCATAGGAACCAAATAGGTGTTTAGGAACAAGAAAGATGATAGAGGACTTGCCATCAAGGACAAGGCAAGACTGGTTGTTCAAGGGTACACAAAAGAAGAAAGAATTGATTACACTGATGTCTTTGCTCCAGTAGCAAGACTTGAGCTATTAGGATATTCCTAGCATTTGTTGCATCCAGGGACGCTTACAGCTGGACAATGATAGCACTAAACAAACATTTCGTAAAACATTGCAGCGGAATTACATTAACAAAAGCCATTCATTTTATTAATAGTTACTGTTGTTAAGCAATACATCGTTGTTCATTAGTTACAAAAAGATTGTTTAAATGCATTACAAAACAATAGTATCATCAAAACATGAATGGGTGTCAATCTTGCCCCGCCGAGTAGCTTCACCCTCGTGCCATCCTCAGTAATATTTACATGCCAACTGAAAATGTTTAAAAGTCAGCGTTGCTGAGTAAGTTCTAGTTTTTTTAAAAGTATTAAAATACCTTGCATAGATATACGAAAATATCCTTTGTTGTAAAATACCTTCTTTTATTTTGGCATGTGATCACACATTATACATATATCAAGGTGATACTTTCTTTCATTCATTACTCTACGCATTCATTCCTTTCGTACTTTTATCATTATCTTTCACTTTCTTACGGACCACTGTGCAATACCCCGAACATTATGCACGAAGCTGATGCTGGGCTTGTGGTCTATAAAGAGATAACGAACATTATGCACTAAGCTGACCCAGTCACCTAGGGTATGCTACAAGGGTCCCTGTCAGTCTCAATGACTGACCCTGCATGCATCCTTCGGGTTAGCTAAACCGCATACAGTTGAGCTAACGATAACATGGTCGTGCACCTCTTTTTTCTTTGTTTGCAAGACTTACATTCTTTCATTTATGTTCTAGTTTTCTTCATCATTAATCTTTCACTTTTTATTAATGATAATACTTTATGTTTATGATCATAAACATACCATGTAAAGTCACACAATAATAATTAAAACCCTAAAGTCAAACTAGGTTCAAACCCTAATCATTCTGTTTTTCTCTAAAATTTTAGAAAATTTCGAAGTGTTCTGGGTGCATGAGCACTATGCAGGAGCTTGAGCCCTGCTTAGGCGCATCAGCACTATTTGGGTGCATGAGCCTACACTTAGTCCTTTTTCCTTCTAAGTCTTGGGTGGATGAACTATTCAGGCGCATGAGCTTTACACTTAGGCACTTGAGGATTGGGCGCATGGGCACTATTGGGGCGCATCATCCTGTACTTAACTTTCTAAGGCACAGTTTCAGGCGCATGGGCCCTGTTTGGGCACATGACCTTACTTCAAAATATTCTAAGGCAAAAGGGTCAGGCGCATGGGCCCTGTTTGGGCGCATGAGCAACACTTAAAATCTTTCTAAGGCATTTTCAGGCGCATGAGCCTTATGTAGGCGCATGAACCTTCTATTTAACATGTTTTCTCGAATGTTTTCAGTCCTAAACAATCATATCATCCTATTCTAAGTTTATTAATACCTCTCTAACATGCACATCATATAAACAACCATAAATCATCACTATACATGCACCATTACATACGGTTACACACATAAAAGTTATAAAATCATTTTTAATACATTTTCAGCCCCAATGTAAAAAGATGGGGTCTAGAACTCACCTTTCTTAGTCTCAAAGCACAACTCCTTAAATTCAAGCACTCTTGATGTTTCTAACACCTAAACACCAATTACATACACACCCGAACACATTTACACACATGAGAACATGTATAGCTCGGTTACATGGTTAAAACTCATAAAAACCAAACACTTACAAGAAAATCTTACCTTTACGCAGCTTATTCTTCTTCTTCTCTCTAGAAAACCGATGAACTCTGCTCTATCTCTCTCTCTTTCTAAAAATCACAATAGCAGATGATGTAGCAGAGGTTGTGGGTGGCCATACCCACTTTAAACAAAATAATAATATTATTTTATCCTATTTACACTTTATACCCCTCTACTTTGGCCTCGTTTTCTTTTCTTATAAATATCTTTCTTTTACTCTCTTTCTTATTTCTGTTTCTTTCCTTTTATTTAACAAAATTTTCTGGGTGTTACAGACTTCAAGGTCTACCAACTTAATATCAAGTGTGAATTTTTATATGGGGTGATTGATGAAGAGGTGTATGTCAAACGACCACCTGGCTTTGCAGAACTAGATCATCCTGATTATGTCAGCAAGCTTGATAAAGCTCTTTATGGGCTGCACCAAGCTCCAAGGAAGTGGTATGAGACACTATCTCAGTATCTCTGTCAATATGGCTACAAAATGGGTACTATAGATGGAACTCTTTTTATTAAAGGAACAGGGAATGATTTGATGCTGGTTCAAGTATATGTAGATGACATCATCTTTCGATTAACTAATCCAAAGCTCTGTAAAGACTTTGAGAAGCTGATGAAGAATAGATTTGAAATGAGTGCCATGGGGAAACTCAATTTCTTTCTAGGAATTCAAGTGAAGCAAGTAGACAATGGCATCTTTATAAGTCAGTCAAAGTATGTACATGATATACTTATAAGATTCAACTTGACTGAATGTAAGGTTGTAAAGACACCCATAGCCAGAAACCACTCCCTTGGACATGATCTTGAGGGGGAGTGTGTAGATGAACATCTTTATAGGGCTATTATCGGGTCTCTCATGTATCTTACAGCCAGCAGGCCTGATATCATGTTTGCTACCCTAAGATGTTACACCTAGTTGCTATCAAAAGAATTCTTAGATATCTTAAAGGTGCCCTAAGCTAGGCCTTTGGTATCCAAAGAATTCTGACTTTAATTTGTATGCCTATATAGATAGTGACTATGGTGGCTGCAACATGACTGCAAAGTCCACATCTGGAGGATGTCAATTCCTTAGTGGAAGGATAGTCTCATGGCACTGTAAGAAATAATCCTGTGTATCTGCATCGACTGCTAAACCTGAATACATTACTACTGCAAGCTGCTGTGCTCAAGTACTTTGGATCTAGAATCAGATACTGGACTATGGATACAACTTTATTAGACTCCCATCCATATAGATAGCAGTAGTGCTATCTTATCATAAAGAATCATGCGCAACTCTCAAAGACAAAGCATATCAACATCAGGCATCATCTAATTAGAGATAATCATGAAAAATGATTGATAAAACTAATCAAGGTTATCAAAAATAAACAATATGTTGACATGTTCACAAAGGATTTTAATGAATAGATATTTAAATATCTTATATAAGCTATTGGGATGATTAATCTTGAATAGATTTTCTTAAAACTTAATCTATATTATTTTTAAAAGGAAGTTTGTGTCCTAAGTTGTCTAATTTATCACCTACATAAGCCCAGTTTATCTTGGGAGAATTTTTTTAAATGATATTTCTTAGCATTTTAAAAATTACCAAGTGTACTTTCTTTCAGAAGACATTAACATTGCATTCAGAAGAATTTTAAGTCTTCAAATCACATAACTACTTACAAGAAATTTACCTTCGGAAGAAATGCAACATTTCCTCCGAAGCTAAAAATATGTTTCTAAGTACTTATGTGTATTTGAATAACAAATTTCTTCCGAAAGTAGTTATGTGTCAGAAGATTTATTCTCTTTAAGAATAAAACTTTCAGCTCTTAATATCTTTCGAAACCAAATACTCTTCAGAAGAGAAATTGCTACAAGTAATTTTTTCCGAAGCCATTTTTCACTAACCTTAGGAATATCTTCCAAAGTCAAAATTTGGCTTTGGAATTTTTTCACAAAACTTCCAAAGACAAATGACCTTCGGAAGAGTTTCAAGTTCTAAGAAAATTACCTTTTTGGGCACTTTCTCAAAGGTAGGACCAACATTCGAACTTCAAAGTTTATCATTTTGCATTAACTTTGTCTCAAATCCATTTCATATATATATATACCCAACGGTTCCCCCCTCTTTCACTATCTTCTTCATCTATAAATTTTCTAAACCTAAATTTCCACTCACCACCTTTGTTCTTACCTTCCTTCACCTAAAAGCTAACATAAATGGCTAACCTTGACTGTAGAAACCAACCAGATTTTTGCATGCAGCTTCACAGGTAACACAATCAGGTTGCTCTATTAAACTCTGAGAAAGATCCAAGTTTCTCAGAGGTTTGCCGCTTTCTTTTTCTCTCTAACTAGTTCACCTCCCTCACTATTGATTCTACACTTTATGAGGATCAACTTTTGGAATTTTGGAGGACCTGCCAAGAGGTCACCATGGATGAGGAGAAGGCACTGTCTGCCATAGGTTTCTTGATGTATTATTGTTTGGTGATGTTTGGTTAAACTTTGTTCTTTATCTCTTTATATATATATGTAGTAATGTCTTATCATATTTGATTTGCATGTATTTAAAACATATATACATACATGCATACATAAATGATTTTGCATGTATGTTTGCATAACATATACACACATTTACTTATACTCAATTACATTTTCATATAAGGTAAGGTTATTTTAGCATATTCTAAGAATGTAATACATATATATGTACAATATCAACTTGTAATAAACCTTACACATTGAGTTACCTAACCTAGAATCTATGGTTGTCACAGTACACACACACACACACATATATATATATATATATATATATATATATAGACACACACATATGTACATATATATACATATGTACATATATATATATGTATTTACACTGATCGAGTGATAATAATACAAGGTTTAACTGATCTAATTATGTGAATTTACATCATCATTATCATGGAAAGAAGTTACTTTGAGTTTGTTTTGATGTGTAGAAAAGTGGAGCTTAAGGAAGCTTATTTTAAGGTAAATAAGCACAGGATGAAACCACGAGGACCAAATGTGTAATTACCAAAAGATGCAAAACAGGAAACTAGAACTAAGTTTGGTGAAACATGAAGAGTATGGAAGAAGCGGGATGGAAATCGGAGCCCGAGAAGTGAAGAAATGCAAAAACCGAAGGTTCAAGACCATGGTAACCTAAAACGGGCATAACTTGGGCTAGGAAAAAAGTTACAGGGCCCATGACCTGTCAACGGAAAGCTCGTGAAAATTACATGTAAAACAATTGTGAAAAAAGTGCAGGAAGGTCGTAAGCTACAACCTGAGGCTGTAACGTCTGTGAACCCCGTAACGCAGAAGGTTTGACCGTCTAGTTAAAGGCAGACCGTAACCTACGGCCTATAGGTCGTAAGTACGGTCTAACACAATATTTGGAGGGTTATTTCAAATTTTAAATCCTATATAACCCTAATCATTTAGGTTTCAAAAAAGACTTTTACTAGCCGAATTTAGGTGATTTCAAAGAGATTTTGGGTGCTTCCAAGCTCCTGAATATCATCCATATCATCATTGATTATCATCAAATCAAGATTGAAGATTGAACGAAGATGATGTGTGGCTAGGTTCACTTGATTGCTTTCGGGAGTACGATTCTTGTAAAGTGAGACGATTGGTATGATTGATTAGGTTTTTGTATTAAACATTGATCTATTAAATGCAATATTATGTTTTGATTGACTTAAACGATTTGCTTATAAATACAGTTGTTTGCTTGATTATTAGTTTTTCAGTTTCCTTGCATCGTGAACTCATTAAGAAAAGTAAGCAACGTGATATAAGTGAATTGGTAACATTGTGAATAAATGAGTCTTAAAAGATTGTTCCTTTGTTGTCACTTTAATCAAAAGCTAAGATCTTGAAGTATTGTTTTTTACAAACCCTAATTTAAGAGTACCAATTGTTGATTTTGGAGAATTGGAAACCCGGAAGTGATTGTTTCTCATTATTTAATCAAATTCATTTTAAAGTTAATTTTTTATGCACTTTTTCTTAGTAATCCTTTCAAAGTTTCAATTTTTAATTACAAAGTTTGAGTCTTTTAGTTAATCGAGTCGTATTCGTTAAACACTTTCCACAGATTCACTGAATAGACGACCTTACTTACCCTTACACAATAAAGGTAGCTAAGACCGGTTATTTAACTTTGTTTTTGATCGAGTCTCGATAACCAGATCAAAATGGCGCCGTTGCCGGGGAATTAGTGTGCAAAGTGTTATTTTTTGTAATTTTTTTTGTTTTATTTTCTTTCTTTTATTTTGTTTTATATGGTGCTACGTTAGGTTTTTTTATGTCTTGCAGGTTAATCTCAAGAAAAACCTCACCATGAATCGAGTTTATTATTCATGACTGGTTGTGGAAGTCCAGTTCACACACAAGATGATTGTCCTGAGTACTTGCAAAAGTGTGAGGATGCGAGAAGAAAATTATATATGTTGGGTGTTTATTATGATGATGTACCATCGTCTTATTCGTATTATGAAGCATTTTCTCCATATTATGAAGGATATTATCAGTCAGAGGTGAACTACAACTTTGAGAAAGATTTGTATTACAACAATTATGAACCAAAGACGGTACAAAGCTCTAGTTATAAGGAAGATCACAATGACTATCATCAAGAATACTCTCAGGCAATATACGTGGATGTTAATAGGCGTAATCAAGGAGATTCTGATGGATACTCGAACCACTCAAATACTTCTCAAGGTTATAATCGGAATCAATGTCAGCTTATTTGTCAAAACCAAGAAAATGTTGATATCCAAAATGTTAAGCAATTTCAGTATACTTATCAATCTGAGGAGGAGGAAAAGATTGGTCGATTCGAAGTGATGTTGTCCACGATTGATGAATGTTTATCACAACACCAACTTTCAGATCAACAACGACTCCACTACCTTAGCATAAATTGTGATGTGCTTTCGATGAAAATCCAGATTAAAGAGTCACTAGAAAACAAGGTAATGGAGGAGGTTGTGGAAACTAATACCATACTACTTCCCTCGGCTGTAGAAAAATCAGAGATTGAATCCACCATGGCTGAGGAAACAGTGCAAGAACTAGTTATGAACCTTGTGGAGCAAGACATGAAATTTCTTAAAAAACAAAAGACTGAGTTAATCAAAGTTTACCTTGACCATTCTCTTGTACCTATTACTCCAACTTATAAAGTTAAGGAAGAGGATTTAAGGATGAAGAAAAGAAAGGTGACATTGCATGACATTGGACAAGCTATCATGAAGTGGCTTCCTAACAACTTCTCATTTTACATGCAATCATTGGAAAGCAATTATGGAAGTGGTATGTTAATTATCGAGCGTTTGTTGGAAACTCGCTAGGAAAATGTGGGCTTCGACCACCTTAGTGGTCTCAGGTAAGGTCCGGCTGAAGACCTAAAACTTAGCGCTTACGGGAAGCAACCCGAGAACTTTATGGGTGTGTTCACTAGAAACCCTCACGAGACTATAACTCGTCCACTCGGATCTACCGAGGGGTTTAAAGGCTTGTTGCATATGCTAAATGCAACCATGATTCCAACGAATGTGAGTTTTACTTCTTTTATTAGTTTGTGTGTTCCTTATTTTGTTTTGTTAGTTCAATCATGCGCAAGACGTAAGCACTCAAGTGTGGGTAGGTGCAAGTCCCTTAGTAAAAGCTCTTACTAATGATCAGGTCTATGTACTCCTTCCTTATCCTGCTTTTTAATCATTAGCATGTTTATTCATGTTTTAAAACCATACATTGGGGACAATATATATCAAGTGTGGGGATAAGGGGAACCATTTTGAAAAAAAATATGGAAAATAACTTCTTAAGTAAACTTAAGTGTATATGGAACTCAAAATTTGGCATACATG
>BJCO01368854.1:0-10999 GCA_018326465.1 Flaveria floridana | reverse complement strand
GAATAGCTCTCTTGTTTGTTCATCTTCTCGCTCGTATGAGTTCTGGTGTTTGATATATCTGCACAACCTTAGTGCAGATCTCTAGTAGCGATAAGATCTCATTTGTATTCGTTTATTCTCTTTGTATTTGTAAATCATTTGTTCTTGTTTCTGTTTTGGATTCTACTCTGTAATCTTGATCTATTTGAGGTTGGTTTCATTCTTGAAGTATTAGATCTGTACCATTTTACAAATTGTGATTGAGATATATGCTTTAGTTAATGATGTGTCATTATCTCGGTTTGTTGTGCTATGCCTAGACTCTTTTTTTTTCAGTCGTTATGTAAACCGTAAATGTCATGAGATAATATCACGACTCTAGGTGGACCAATATTGTATGATAATATAGACTTCAATGGTCAGTCTAATGGGTAAATACTCAGTCTGTAATTTCTCAAGAACAAATTCAGCAACTAGAGTACATAGACTCTAGCTTAAAGAATATAAAGAAATACAAGTGTTATGAGTTGTTGTACAATAAAACTAAACACAGCTAGCGGGGCATGAATATTTTTCAACTAAGATAAGCCATATTTGGTTGACCCTAAAACAATTTTTGTACATTCTTTATGATTTAGTAAAATAAATAATTCAAATAAATTTTATCACAACAATATTTAAATTCTATCTAAAAAATGTCTAGAATTAATGCGTCAAATATACACTTTAGCTTAGCTTTTTTTTTAAACAACGATTTGTTCTCCTAATTCTAACTAATTAACCCTGCACTTGCATGGACTTCAATTCAAAACATTTTTATGGGAGCAACAGCAGTATCACTAGCCCACAAGGCCATTAGGTGTGTCATACATAAGATAATTGGTCAAAACTACCACTGCTTCAGTAAGCGATATAGATAACAAATAGGGACCCTTAAGTGTTTGCGAAGGTCAAATGCAATACTTCTCTAGTTAATTTCCAAAAGGAATTAAATACACATTTGGTCCTTTGGGTTTGACCAAATTATGATCTTCGTTTCAAACTTCAAAATTATTGATTTGGTCCTAACAATTTGCCAAGTTGTTTCATTAGGTCCCTACGCCCAATAGAATCACTTTTAAATATTGAGGCATTTTTTTTTCCATTCATAAAGGCATCAATACGTGTGTATAAATGACATCCCTAGTAGTCATTTGCTATTTCCATCCCATCTCTTTGCTTATCATCATGATTATCTTCCCCAAACGAACCTTGATCAATCCTTCTACTTCCTTCTTCCTGACAATCGTAAGCTTCAAAAATCATGTATTTGGAGTTACATTCACTGAAATGATAATTGTGTGGTGCATAGAAGTGCACACGTAAGGTAATTTATGGTATGGTTTTCTCCATATGTTATTTCTAACCCTTTCGGGAGTAGGTTTACCTTTTTGTGTTCTTAATTGCTTTTTTCAACAAAAGATTACCTTAATACCATGAAAGGGCTTAGACTTTGTTATAAAAGAATTAGGGTTGACTTAGGAGGGAAAAAAATCTACTATCACTTTCTAAAGGGCTTAGACTTTGTTTTAGTGCCCTTAGGCAGTGATCAGGTTGTCATTCCTTTGGCTAAATATGTAAAAGATCACAAGCTGATTAGTTTCTATTGAACATGGTGAAACTATGTTGAACACTTACTTTACTTCTCCATAATCCTCTAAAGTTATGATTGAAGAATTAAACAACGTAGGATATTAGGCCACTTAAGAATAAAAGCAATATGTAAAGAAGGTATTTCTAGAATGGCGTAGTGAACAAACAGGAAGCAATATGCTTGTTAATGTAGAAGCAATTAGTGATGTGACTGATACTCATGAAACAAAAGATGAGTCAAATGTTACTGTGGGTGATGTGACACCTGGTGTTTCTCAGGTTATCATCGTTTTGTAACCTAATCTCTCTCTCATATCTTTCTTATTATTAAAAAGTTTTATAAATATTAAATGACCATTAAAATTATTATTATTAACAAGTATCTTGCAAATTATCAAACTAAATTAACCTAAAGTGAAATTTGTAAACTAGGAGGGTCAATGTAACACCCCTGAAATATTGTCCAATTAGGAAATTATAAAATATTATAAAGCCCAATAAAGGTCTGAATTGAGTTGGGTTTACCAAAGAAATCTTGGAAAAGAAACTAGCCTTCTTAGGCCCAATAAGCCCAATAAGGGCCCGAACTTATAAACAAGGCTCATTTAAGGCCCAAATACACGTTTACAAACTAATTAAATGTGTAATCATGAAATGATGAATTCTTGTGTGACTTGGAATAACTATAGAAGAATCCAAACTAAAAACAGATTCAGAACCTATACCGGGTAAAGTCCGGTAATCTAACGCGTACTAACGTCTGAGTTCCATCAGAATTTTCTTATAATGGCTTGTTATCCTACCAATATTGTTGTTAATCATAACAAATATTGTAATTAATGCTTGCTAAAAGATTCTACATCAAACGTGCATAATCAACTGAGATATGTGGGTGAAACGCGAATACCGGTTTTCACCGGCATTTAACTGACATCTGATATGTCAACCGAACCCCGTAACATCGTAAAGATTCATCTAATCATTATATTTATCATAACATTCTAACTTAGAGAGTGAGACGTTTGTCCGGAGCAAATGTGTTTCGAGACGCGACCGTGGCGTGTACCGGTCTAGGATTAGGTCAAACCCGAGAATTTGACGGATAAAGTTTTAACGCGTCTGACATGGGGAATTAACGTGCAAAATAGTATTTAATACTTAATGTTATATATATATATTATGATACCAAAATAATAACAACGCTCATTCGAGGAAAAGATTTAAACAAGTTAAACATGTTGAATACATGATATTTACATGTTGAAACTCATTTAATTATCAAGCAAATTTTAAATATGATAAAATAAATACTCTTGGAAAATTTATAACATTTGGTATAATTAAAACCATCGTGAAATAAATTCATAACAATACGAGAAAAACTGATCCGAACGTGTTACGAACCGAACCGTTAACAAACCCACCACTTAACCCTACTATATAAACCAATTTTTCTCCATCTTAGGGTTTCAAAACACATTTGAGAGAGAGAGCAGGGCATCAGCTGCAAACCCCCTCCCTCACTCGAATCCCCGCCGGTTTCCGGCCACCGGCGGCGGCCTCCGGCGAGTGGCAGCAAGTGCCACACCTTGCCGAACTCCCCTCAACGCACCGGTCACGAGAGTGTCCTTGATTTCTCCCAAAACACAGCATAATGATGGGAATTGAAGGCAGAGGTAACGGTTGCAGGTTGGCTCGATGGTGATGACGATAGTTCAAGGTTATTATGGTTGGTTGGGCGGGCAGGGGGAGGTCGACCGTAGGTGTGGTCATGATGTTGACGGTGGTGGTGCTGTGGTGGTACTTCAGATCCAGGTCAGAAGAGGTGGTGTTAGGGTCCAGTGATGGGATGATGTTAGCGGTAGTGGTCGATTGGTGGTTCCCAACGACTACCCAAAGGCAGCGGCAGTGATGAAAGTGGTCGCGAACGGGGGGCTAGCGTGGCTGCTGGTAGTCAATGGTGGATGTGATGGTAACTGTCGGCTGTGGGTGTCGAGGTTGTGAAGGACGAACCCAGGTGTGGCTGCGATCTTTGTGGTTGTCGGTTGTGGTGATGATTATAGCTGTCGTTGGTATAGTTTAGGTTATGGTCAGGGCTGTTGTTGGTCATGATCATGACGTGGGATTATAGTTGTGGTGGCAGATCGAGGTAATGATGCGGTAGGGTGGCAGTCGATTATGGTTGTAGGTGGTAATTGGGTGGCAGTGATGATGATGTAAGTTGGTGATTATTGTGGTGGTCATCGGATGTCGAAATGAGGATGTAAATCGAAGGCGGCGATGATGATGTCGATTGTGTTGGTGATGCACCTTGATTATGGAGATGGTGGAGATGGATGTGATCATGGTTGTTGCTTTGGGTTATCAATTTGGTGGCGAGTTTGGTGTCTAAAGCCGATTAGTTTGATGATGGCCTAAAGCCGATTAGTTTGATCGTGGAAAATCATGGTTGTGATGGTGTCTAAGGGGTGGGATAGTGATGTTGGTCGATGGTGTTGACTGTGGTTGTTGTCATTGATTATGGTGGTGGTTGTGTTAAAATGATAAGGTTGAGTGACGGCCAACCGAGGCCAACGGGTATTCAACGACAAGAAAATGATGAAATCGAGAGGAATATGAGTGGATAGCGAACGTGAACCGAGGGAAAGGTATAATCATACACGCTACTCATTTACACTTCGTTGATAATTCACATATGTAGGCAATACGTTGAGCTCTAGCATGATAAAAGATACGAAAGATTAATAGAAATCTAAAGGCAACAACAATATGTATTGACTTAAACAAACAAGTTCTAGGATACGAAACTGAAACGCTAAGTATAACCGTGCGCTAGACATTCATATACATATAATATAATGATAATAAAATAACTTATGTGTGTTGAGCTACAAATAAGTATGAAAATGTTAATGAGTTTAGAAATGGTCAAGAACGATTGTGTATATTAGAAGAGATGTGATCGAGCACATGATGTAAAACAGAATTGGTAATGTTATCGTATAAGCAATAGATGTTAGAAACATATGAGTACTTATTTGATCTCATGTCACACAAAATATTTACAAGACCTTGAGATGTAAAATACATACAAATACAATCGTTCATATATACAATAATACTTTAGGTAAACTGACATCTACATGTATTTATGTAAGACAAAAGACTTAAAGATACTATAATAATCCTTCACCTCATTATGGCTAATATGAACCAATTAACACAAATATTATTAGTATCATCCCGTGGTCAATATAACGATAAAATTATCGATGACTGCATTATTCTAGCAGCAATCTATTTAATGCTAGGATAAAAGCGTAAGCAATATAAATATTCTTGAAACATCTAATACATTATTCAGAACATTATATTATAGATTGCTAATATCATCAATGATAATCATCTATAAAGTTTGGAATCTCCAAATCAACAGATTATTGCTACAATTATTGTACTAAGAATCATTACTCGGATAAGAACATTTGTTAATCTAATATGGACAAATTAGCACATGACAACTAATACTTGTACAAAAAGCTAAGATACAACAATGATACTAAACACCAACATTAAGTTAAGCAAAGAGCTCAACTGCACATATGTGATAACACCGTGCTAATGCTAAACATAAATCCTATATGTACAAATTAGGATTTTGCATTATTGGAGCCCTTCACTCTATACCGAGCTCAGAATCTATGTAAGGATACCAGATGAGTTCTCGTGTTCCCCTTTTTACTTTTGTTTTGGGGATGAAGCATGCTCTTTCAAACTAAAACTTTTAACTGTTCTATTTTATGATACTTATGTTATGGATTTTGATGATACCTGCTGATACTTGAATCACAATCATTAGTTCTTTTGTGAACCGCTTGTTTTATATGGATAGATCTATTTAGGGAATCCCCCACACATAGTGGCTTCCGTGTAGGAAGGGTACCCCACTGAGATCTTGAGGGATCGTTTGTGGCATGTAACAGGTTTTGATAAAATACTATGGTGAACTATCCGGGTAGGTATGGTACACTGGTTTAGGGCTCAGTTCTCCCCTTCGGGGTTAACCGGTACAACTTAACTTTGGAAGAGGCTAGCCGGGACTTAGTGCAGGGTTGATTGTGACCCCACAACAGTGATAACTGATACTAAACTCTAAATGGTGGACTTCAAGAGTCCCTCTTGTTTTAAGACTTGAAGCACTTATGTTTTGAAGGCTAACTAATGATTCTAAAGAGCGTTTTTGTTTTTAAACTTTAAGCACTTGAACTCACCAACTTTATGTTGACACAAAATCTTTTGAACATGTCTTTTAGGTACAGCTAGGGAGAATAGTTGAGCAATAGAAGATATCTAAATCCGAAACAAGAAGTAAGGGTAGATGTTGAAGACAAAAGTTGAGCCTATAAGCCTTAGTTACTAAAGCCTCAAGAAATATTCACCAAGAGATTGATCATAATACCTATAGATTGTAGTTTGAGGCACCTTGTGAATTGAAACAAAGCCAATATTCTAAAGTAAATATTGTGAGTTGTATTGTAATAAACTATTTAGTTTCCGCTGCATTTTGGTTGTTGTTTACCAACCGTTACGTCCCGCCTTTCTGGGCCCGGGGTGTGACAGATTGGTATCAGAGCCAAAGGTTGTAGAGAAGTAGGTCTGCTTCGTGAGACCTAAACTACAACCATATGAACCCCATAGGACCACCTTAATAAGATGACTCTTCCAAGTTTTGTTGAGCCAAGGTTGTAGAAAGGTGGGTTTGCTTTGCGACACCTAAGCGACAACCATAAATAAGACCAGCTTGGCAGGTTGTTTCCATGATCTAGTGATCCAAAGTTTACAGCAAAATAGGTTCCCTTAAGGACAACAATCTTTAATCTGTACACTCTAAGGTTTATATATATACCATTAAGAATTCCCTACCCTATAAGAAACCTTGATGCATTAGGGTATTACCTATGATAGGGGCACCCGAGTAAATCAGAAAGTATGGAGCCTTCTGGAGTTGACTATTAGGACCACTGAACACCGAGTACTAAATATGTTAGAAACCAAAGGTGTGCATATATATTAGGACTTAAATCCTGGAAAGATACTTATCTGATTGCACAGCTGATTTTTGTCACTATATGAAACAACTGCTGTTAGCGATACACTTGATACGACTTGTGTCGTTACATGATACAACTGCTATAATGATACTTGTTGGAATGATAATACTTACTTATATGCTTCATTCATATGATGATACATGTTGGAATACCGTGATAGGATAGTAACCACGATGCCTTTTGTTGATCTGCTCCCTGGTATAGCTTATACCTGAATGCTCATTTATTACTTGGTTTGTAGAACTGTACTTTGACACAATTTTTAGGTTAACAAGAATGTTAGCGTAATTAGAATCTAAGTGTGCTTAATTGAAGTTGATGACCAAATGAGAATTTTAACTCCAGGACCTAATTACACAAAACTTGGGACTTATGATGGGAATAACTAGAATGATAGTGTAAGGTAAATTGATGATTACGAGTGCACATGTAATGGTAAATTTACAGGTACACTTGAATTCTGGTGGGCCCTATCATGTAAACTAATACCAAAGTATAACACTCAAGGAACTAATAAATACAATATTAAACATAAATATTCAGTATATACTCAATGATTATATATTTAAAACTTCCACAACTAGGCGAAACCATTTAACACTTAAAGAGCTACCAAGGACGATGTTGTAGTAACTATCCCTTTTCTTCTTCTCTTTTCTCTTATTCTACTCTCCTATTGGAATTATAATGATACAACTATTAGACTCAGAAGATCATCAAATGTTGTTCTCAAACTCAACTGGTCTCGCGCTGAGAGTACGGTAATTCACCTAAGTTATGTGCCTACTTTAGCAATATTGTTCATTCTTTTTCGTGATGCCCAAAGATTTCTTCCGACCTATTACAGAATTCGTTTCAACTTTGTCAGTATTGTAAAAGACTCTCTAACATAAACTCTACAATCGAGAATAGATTGGAGTAATGGATTGTCGGGAAGCACATCATGTGACCAATGACTAGGAGACTATGTCTTGCCACTTCTTTCCTCCTTACTAGCACACACTTCTAGGACATTTTGGAGTCCAGAATTCCTCTATTGATATCTTAAAGTCTTCGATGAATGACTTCTCCATACCCATTCATTGTCATAGGACCACTTAGCCTGAAGGAATATTCTTAATATTAGCTCCGATAGTGATTAATAATCACCTTTCTTAGTACTATGCTCGTGAAATCCTTCATCATCTTCAACCCATAGTCACCTAATAACAAACTTCGCTTGAAACAGAAGCCGAATTATTTTGACCATGCTTTAATTGGTCGTGTTGTTGGTAAAGTTCTGAGCGCTGGAATATATAGGAAATGAAACCTCATTCTAAAATTCAGATTCTCCGGAGATAAATGCTCAAGTGCCAGGGATATTTGCCGAGAAAAACTAACCTTCGAGATTTCAAAACAAAAATCTGAGCTTACAACTTCTGTGGATCCCCGGTTTTCACTCACCCTCTGCTCAAGATTTATTTTCTAGAAAATTCATGGTCTAACGAGTAGTGCTATTCACCCTAAACCCACTATCATGACCTTTATCATTGAAAACACGTGATAGTCGATGTGGACAACTTTAAAACCTTGTAAGTCATCTCTACCCGGAGAGCTCTACTAGCTGAGTGATAAATTCATGATTCGAGAGGGAAGATCACGAAGTTGGAGTACACCTCGAAGCTATATGACAAGTTATTAGAGCGGTAATTAACCTCCTTTTTACTAGCGAACCCCTTAATAAAGTTCTAAACTTGTTCAAGTCGACGCTGTCAATGATAATGAAGAATTCATGGGGAAGACTCATGGTTGAATTTAAAGGATGGTATGGCTCCAAAAGGATGTATTAAGAAGCATAGAGGATCAGCTACAAGAAATCTCATGTGTTAAATAACTTGAGATCCAACTACAATGAAGTGATAAACATGCAGCAGATAGTAGACAAAGAAGGTCTGCACAACAATTCTCGGTCGTAAGCGTTAATTACTTTCCCCTCTAAACTTCTTAAACCTTTTCTAAAGTAATTCTCAAATGCCATACCCTGGAAAACTCCGTACTTTCGAAAATTCAAGTTAAAAGTCTTACCTTCATATCTCGTTAGAATAATTGATATGCTTATAAGGAAGTAGAGTCTAAATAGAGTTACTTGCTTCACGGATGGACCCTATACAGGGCACGGTTACCTTGGAGAATATGGAGCGAGAAAGAGGTCATCTAGAAGGTTGACCTTAATTGAGAATCACTATAAAGGAGTTAGTGAGAACATTGGCAGCAATTTTATAACGTAAGACAACAGATGAGGTTGCTCTTAAGGAAAATGAATCGGAGAGTAGTAGTAATATACGGAGGTACTGAACTTGAAGCTTATATTAAGGAGCTGGTGGAAGGAAAGCAGATTCAAAAGCTGTTAGATAAACGGATCATAAGACATAGGGTGTCACCTTGAAGAACCCTGATACACTTTATGGGAAGAAGAATGGAATGGTCCTGATATGGATAGACTATCAAGAGTTGAGTAAAGGTACCTAGAAGAAGCGATACCCCCTTCCCAGAATTGTTAACCTGCTTAATCAGTTACAAGATGCTACCTACATCTTAAATGTTATTAGCCATGAATATAAGGAAAACAATGTTACAAAGGTAGCATTTAAAACAAAATATGGCAAGTACAAAGGCTATGGTCAAGCTTGCATGGGAGGACCTACACATTTCACGGTATTCATGAGCCTCATGGATAGGATTTGTAAGCAGTATGTAAGCATGTATGATGTCCTGTAATTGCTAATGAGCATGAAATTGGAGATAATCCACTAAAAGTTGGGGCAATCTAAGTCTAGGGTGTACTAAAAGCCCCGTTGAGATGCGCCCATGATTAGGGTTAAACAGAAATGGTAAAAGGATTTAATAAAAACTTCACTTGTGTAGCTATGCGACTCGCACCATTAATCCAGAAAAGTGACGAATTTGTCTGAGCATGGATCAGAAGTTTGGGGTATACGTTGATGCAACGGGACAAGACAATCATTTAGATGACTGACAACTCATGAAACATGTGAAAAGTCAAGTTATGTAGAAATATATTTTGATGCATTACCCATACGGTTACCATATGTATAAGTTACGCAAATCATAAGAAGTTATAACCCACCGTAGATCGGAAAACTTTCAACGTGCGTCAGATAATATGGATGGACCTACTCAAAGACAGAGATTGTGATATACAGTACCGTTCTGGAAAAGGAAGCACACTAGAAGAAGCACTTAGTAGATGTGACAACCGGCAATTTCAGGTCAATACCCGACCTTGGCTTGGTTATAATTACACCTATAATACTTGATTTTCAACTAAATTTCAATTAGTGAAGTCATTTCATGCATTATAAAATTTCATGCATAACATTTCATGCATAACATTTCATGCATCGGTTATTCGGCGTAATTACCATTTTTTTACACGCGATACAACTGGCACACATACGAACGTTGGTGATAATTAATATATGTGCACTAATAAATGCTTTAAGGTGTTTCAAAGTACTTTAGATTCCATTGTTTCAAAGTATTTTAGATTCCAAATTAAATACATTGGAAAAACTAAAATTTATAAATCAACCTAATCGCGTAAATTGATATTTTTACCCGGAACGAATCCTTTTAATGCAATTACTAAATACATGAGGTATCATTAACGTACCATAAATATTAAATGATGTGATATTATACAAGTACTTATGCAACTTTAATGTATTTTAAAAATTAAAGAATAAAAATATTAAAGTATATATAAATTACTATAATGTAATAAATACCACCCAAATACCCAATACAATATAAAATTGAAAAATAAACTCATTTCCCACCCCCCATAACCGTCCCCATCCCACCCATCACCTCACTTTTCTTCCCTTCTCTTTTCCTTACAAATGCTTTCTTGTTTGACTTGGAAAAGTTGAATCATGCCATTTTTATGTAACTTTTTCTACCATTGTTAAAAGCATTGTGTTGCCTTACCCCAAATGATCATTTCTTCCTTCATAGAATAAAGGTGATGTGATTTAACCATGAGGACAAAAGACAAGAATTGGTGGATGTTAAAAGCAAGAACTCATCCACAATTCCCCTACATATTTCATCAACTTCCCTTCTCTTGTTTCTTCCCTTCAAATTTCATCCAATACACCATCAACACCACTCCATTTCATTTTCAACTCATTTTCTACAAATCTTGGGTGATTCAAGTGCCTTTGGTTGAAGATCAAGTGATTTTTGAAGCTTCCAAGCATCCTACAACATCTTCT
>BJCO01368836.1:0-21439 GCA_018326465.1 Flaveria floridana | reverse complement strand
TATATATATATATATATGTATATATACCTATATATATATATGTATATATATACCTATATATATGTCTATATATACATATATATGTATATATATACATATATATATAGGTATATATATATGTACATATATATGTGTATATATATATATATATGTATATATATGTGTATATATGTGTATATATATATATATAGATACATATATATATATGTGTATATATAAATGTGTATATATATGTATATATATATGTATATATATATGTATATATATGTGTGTATATATATATATATAAATATATATGTGTGTGTGTATATATATATATATATATATATATATACACACACTAATGGTTATCAAGATCGCGCGTTGCGCGAGTTTCGGTCAACGACTCTTCAACGCAATACAATATTTTTTGACGGTAAATATTGATACCACACACACAACTATATCCACCAACAATCTAGAAATCTACAACCTGCACAACCGAAGACAGCATACAATCGTTTAAAACAACAGTTAACACAATCACGAAGCAATTGCTAGGAACACCTCAAACAACATAATAGATTATGTTGTTTGAGGTGTTCCTGGCAATTGCTTCGTGATTGTGTTGACTGTCATTTTAAACGATTGTATGATGTCTGTGGTTGTGCAGGTTGTAGATTTCTGTATTGTTGGTGGATATAGTTGTGTGTGTGGTATCAATATTTACCGTCATAAAAATGTTGTATTGCGTTGTAGAGTCGTTAACCGAAACTCGCGCAACGCGCGAGTTTGATAACCACTAGTATATATATATATACATATATATATATATACATATATATATATATATATATATGTATATATATGCATATATATATATATGTGTGTATATATATACATATATATATATATATAATGAAAAATATATCATAAAAATAAATAAATTAAATAATATATATTATATAAAATAAATAAGCTAAATAATCCATTATTAAAAATAATAAAAGGAAAAAAATGAATAGAATTGAAGAATAAAAAGAAATTTTAACAATTACAAAAGTAGTACTTTATGAATATAATGACAATAAGCACTTTACATAACAGAATTATTTAACCACAGTTAGTAAAAAGGACGTATTACGTAAGAACTTTTTGTAAAAAAGAACATTGAGTGAAAGTCATTTTTTGAAAGGACCCATTCCATAATTTTCATCAAACATAAATGATGAAATTTGTAATTTAGTTTAAGTTCTAGCTACTACTCCTCCCATCAATGAAATTCTTGATCTGCCATTGAATATGGATAAGTAGATCATTATTCATCTTCAGATATTCAAAAACCAAGGTACTAAGTTGGAGCTTCTTCTCAACAAACTTGTATTTGTGTCCACCCTATAAGCATATCTATTTAGATAATATCTTCTATATCTAATCATGATCCCATCATAAAGTGGCAATATGACAACAAAAGGACTACTACTTTATCTCTCGGGTAGCTGCTGGTAAAGTTGCATACTTAAGAATGAGTTAGTTTGTATGAATATATTAGAAAAATTGTAAATCTAACCAAACTAAGATTAGATAACCTTGATGATTCATGTAATGTAGATAAAGTAGAAAGTTTTCTATGAGAATCTATAAAGAACACCTTAAGCAGGTGCTTGTAGTTCTTGGTAAGCAATAAATTGAACAAGAAAGTCAATCTTAGCATGCAATACAATCTACTGAATGCTAAAGTCACCATATGTGATGATCAACCTTCACCTAGAAGCATACCTTCTCCTTCTCAATCATGTAACTCTGAAGATAAGTTAATTAACTCAAAATCAGCAACTACAAGTCAAATCTAAATTCTAAAAAGGAAAAGAATCTAAACTAGATTACAAAACATATGAACGTAACTCAGAAGAGATTGATGTAAATGACCTTTGAGGTGATCTTCAAATTAATGCTATTAACTAAGATTATGGGCTAAAGTCTAAGAGCTATTTTGTTGAAAGAAGAAATAGCTTAAGAACAATGTATGCAAGTGATTTTAAAAATAAGATTATGACCTGAAGTCAGTCCCTACACTTTAACTTACTGTTGTTAAAAATAATAGAGTGAATGAGTTTAACGTAATAAATATTTCTTGGCACAACTTGAGAGATGTAGGTAACATCCCTTTTTGTGATATAACAAGGGATGTTATGGGTTAACTATGTGAAGCTATGATCAAGATATTGATTAAATGATTCCAATAAATGGTTTTGGTAGCATCATCCTATGAGAAATGTGTTAGGATATTTAAGGATAAAGCTACACAAAATTAGGAATCAACTCATCTCCCAAAGATTCAAATTGTTGGCCAAGAAGCTTGCCTTCACTAAATAACTAGGTCTGTTAAATAGTTTGTGTACCTATTATTACACAGACTCTTGTTCAAGTCTTGGTGAAAATGCAGTTTATCTACTATTGTGTTGTACCATGTCAGTTGTGATAAGTAGTAGAGTAACCTTAACCCTATAACTAATAAAGATCTTCTGTCTATCAGCCTAGTATAAGTTTTATTTGTTTTTTCAAGTTTCTTGTATCCGATTAGAACTTGTGTTGGTGGTATGCCATAATATAAGGAAATGGTGGTTGTTCACCATTGATCTTGAACCTAGAAAGAACAATGTAGATTTATTTCTAGTGTTCTTTTTTATAGAATATAACTCCACACTTGTATAATTTTTGGGCTTACCGCTTGTATTCCATTTTACCTGTTGTATGTAGTTTTCTACTATCATGTGAGACATTGTTTAAAAAAATTTAGGTGTTATTTCAATATTTTCATTGTACTTGTTGTTTTTGACATCAGCACATAACATATATATCATATTCGTTAAGTGTTATTCCAGAAACTTATGTTAGTTTAATCCTAACTACAACCACGATGGAAAATGAATTGTATTAACAATTATATCACTATACACCACCACACCTAAACAATCTTTAGCCCTCACCCTACTGAAAGTCAATGTGTATCAGTTTAATTTTCTAAAGGTTGTATTTTGATAGAGTCAGATGGCGCAACTAAAACCACAACCAAACAACACCACACTCTTGTACAATCACTTTTACACATATACTCCCATGTGTACCTTAACAAATTACTAACTAGATCCCTTCTAAACCATCCAACACAAGATATGCCTTATCTCGAGGTCGGTTTCACCAAACAAACTAGCATGTCGTACCTACCTACAAGAGGTGGCCGGGATTGAAACCAAGTTAATTGGTTATATGATATCCATCACCAAAATAGATGCATTGACCATTAAAATTGACTGTTGACTTTGACTTTGACTCTTTGATTATAACTTTGTCTAAATAATAAACTTTGACTTAAAATTTGACATAATGCTGGCTTGATCTGTGAATAGTATATTAGACGCGCGTAGTCACATTAATTGCTAAAACTATGCATTATGGGCCTACTATGTGCTAATGGGCCTAGGGTTGGTGAATATGGGACGTTCATCGGTTTGGATATAGTACGAGTACTATGTGATATGGACTTTATCAAAATTTGTAAAAACAAAATATATTAAAATTTACATTAAGAGCTCAACAAAAATCAGATATTAGTGGGTTTTACCTAAGTCTACTAAATAGACATAATTTAATTCAAAAATATAAGTTAAAAATTTTTTATAGTATATAATAGTACGTTGGAATCGTATTAACGCGTAAAATTTAAAAACACAAAAGTTGGATGACAGGCGGATCCGAATGAGATTGAATTGGATAAGATAGGAAAGGGGCATGGGAGGCCTATCTAAGGGCCCCCCATGGCTGAATTCTATCTAACAAGGGTGGTGGGTTAGCTTCCACTTGTTTTCATTTCATTTGTTGAAACTTTCTTAACAAGTTTCTCTCTAATTGCAAACCTTAACCACCACTCTTCATTTTCTCTTATTCTTCACTACATGCATAGAAAATCATCATCTTCATATCATTTAATTGATTTTTAAAGTAATCAAGACATTCAAAATTGTATTCTAAGCAAGCCTTGTTGATATACTAATCTTCAGGTAAGAAAAATCGTTATTGATAGTTTATTCATGTTTCTATATTCTTATTGATGATATTCATCATGTAAACATAAAAATCATCATATAATATTCTTGTATTCTCCATTTTGGATATTTGATCGTGAAGATCTAGGTGTTTCGAGTGTTGGACCTTCTAACTGGTAAAACATTAATTCTCAATCTTTGTATATTCTTGGATCTATAAAAAATTGGGTTGTAAACTTGTGTAAACTGATCATAATGGACATCTTTAACTTATAAATTGTGTTTGAAAAATATTAATCTTTATTCTTGAATCAATGGACGTGTTGGGGAATCAAAATTATGTACCAACTAACTAATAATATGAACCAGAAGATTAAAATCTAAACTTACTGTTTTTGGAATGAAAATTAGTGATAATCAAAGTGTTTAATTCAAGATTTTTTTAAGTAGTTCATTAAATAAATGTTCTTCAAGTTTTTGGGTCAATTACGGTTTTATATTAAGGTTTGAGATGTAAAGGGACAATAATAAGAAATTGGACAGCCTGCTGGTAGAAAAATAGGATGTTATGTATATTTCATAACCTGGTTATATTAAGCCTAAATGAGTTAAAAATTTCATCTAAAACCAATTTCAATGAGTTCTATAACTAACTCAAGTGGTCTCATGTCATTTTGATATCATTTGCCTCTTCAAATGTAGTAAACAAAACTGAAGGTCAAGGTTGTTAAATTCGGGTAGAATGTTGGTCCATGTTCATAAGGTTATATCTCCCTCATACTCTATCTATTTGAAGTGATTATTTCTTTTGGAATTCAGTTTAGACTCTTATCTTTCAACCGATGCCTATTAAATGATGTTTCTTTACCATTTCGACCTCTAAACAGTGTACGCAAGATTGATGCATGATCAGCTCTACAAGCTGAAATATTTTTATGATCTCAAATACTAAAATTAGGATTAAATAAATGATTAAAGGCAAGAGCTGTATTTAAAAAGTAATTTTAAAGATTTTACTAAGATGAACACTTAATACTTTTAACTCATTGAATATGGTCTAATAGATTCAGGGGTCTCTTTGGAAGCGGTCTCTCTATCCCCCAAGATAGAGGAAAGACTCGCCACCAACTACTCCTCCCAGACCCTACTCTTGAGTGGGATATACTGGGTATGTTTCTTTGTTTGTTTGTAGATGTACCTCAAAGGACGTTAAGGACTTAATATATGATGATAACTAAAACCCTAAATATGGTTAGATTAGATGTTTAAATCTAATGTTGGACTTGTTCTATCAACAAATTTTGTTTTATAAAAATAAAAACCTTGGTGGGCATTAAGGACCGGGCTACAAGTCTTACACCCATACTTGTCATCATAACCTTTACTAATTATTTTGTGTGTATTGTATCTCAAGTTAATTGCCTTATTTGTTGTGGACTTTGGACTGTATGATTTCAAGGTGAGTTTCACGGGCCCTTTTAATATGTTTTATTTAGGGGAAAGCATGCTCATTGTTTTTGGACTATGCTATGCTAAAATTTGTTTTGAACTTGGATTGTATTGTTATGTATGGTTTGAGTCATAGGATCCAGTCTAGATTACCTTCATGAGTATTTGGCCTTTCTTAGACTTGTGCTGGACTGTCATGAAAAGGTATTGTTAATACTAATAGGTTTACACCTCCAACCTTGTTGTCGATATGCATGCTAAGACTGACGTGACCTGGGTGTGCCATTGGGTGAATATTATCCGATTATTTGGACCGGTCATGAGCTTATGTTAGTTTATATGACTTCTATGTTCTGATACATGTATAATTTTGTACATGACTCACTTGGTAACTTATTTGTGCTTTTAAACCTATGAACTCACCAGCGTATGTTGAATTTTTAGAGCATGTCATTTTAGGTAACGGTACTCAGGTACTTAGATAATGGACTTTAGACAGACCGCTCCTGCAAGAGCATTAGACATTTAGAATAATGGTTTTGCATAATGTGTTACTATTGGATTTGTAGTTAGTTTGAATTGATCTTATATTGATTGTTTTGGTTTGGAACTTCTAGATTACTTATGAATTTATGGAATAATGTTATGTTTTTTATTGCTGTTGACACTTGTTCTTTTGTGTCGGCCGACGTGTTGGGACCTTTGAAGTTATTGAAGATTTCCAATTATTATTGAAGGTGAAGACTTGAAGAACAAGAGCAACAAAAGTATTAATCTAGGGTTTATTTTTTTAAATATTGTAAATGCTAGACTAGTATAAATAGCAACATATATCATCATTTGTAGTTTGATGGTTCACCACCAAGTGTGGGAATCATATTCCATCGCCAACATCATATCATCATCCTTCATGGATGATGAATTCATTATAAAATCAATAAACAATAAGCATTATTAAACACTTATGTGTTCCTTATTATTGAATTTTAGCATCGTTCCATCAAATTTTGATCATATCAATTGAATCCTAAGATCCAAGCTCATCAATCCCGTTTGAATCGGGAACACACAATTGGTATGAAAGATGGAGTTGTTGGACTCATATTGATTTTGATCAGATTTCATGGTTAGATTGCTAAAATGTAAGAAGATTTGAAGAAAACTTGAAGAAAAATTTAGTGTGTTCTTCATCAGAAATCCAAGGATTTAAGGTGAATCTAATAGATTTAGCATGAATATGATGTTTTTTTATCATCATCTATGATCAAATCAACAATTGGAAGCAAGAAATCAAAGTTTGGAGCAGAATCTATGAGATTTGGGATTTTCAGATTCATGTTCATCATTTTCACACACTAGTGTGTGTGTTCTTGGGGTTTTTTAGAAATTCCCAAATCTGAAACATGGTAATGGAGTTTGGGTTGATTTTGATCCATCAACATGATGTTACAATAGCATATTCATCAACAATTCAACATCAACATTAGTTTTGGATCAAAATAAAAAGAAATCAAGTAAGTAGGTTTTTAAATGTTCTTCATGTTCTTCCTTAATCCATGGATTTGGATGTGGATTTAAGCTCTAGTTTCATATTTAATTGAGGAACAATGATTTACCACATCAATTAAACATGAATCCAACATAAACAACAACAAATTAGAGCAAAAATGAAGTGATTTATGGGCTGAAAATTGAAGATGAGCTGAACGTTATGGTGCTAGATACGCCCCTTATGAGGGATTTTCAAAATTGTTCGAGCAGCTCTGGGTCCTTATGTTATCATCATACAAGCTCCATGAGCTTATTAGGTTGAGTATGAGGAACCTCAATACTGATCAATGAAATAACAGGAGTGATTTGCTCTTCTGGGGAAGTGGGAGCTCTTGGTTCCACTTCCTCCTGCATGGATGAGTGCGTGTCGGACTACTCAATCTGAATAGACTAAGTAGGGGGTTGCTTGAACTTTATTTTATAGGTGATGGTTATTTTTGGCTGTTTGGGTGGTGTATATGTAGAAGGTGTGGGTTCAACATTGACTAGTACTGCCAAGTTATCACCTTGAGCAATGAGCACTAACCTTTTTGGGACTATGGCTGTTTCTATCCCTGAGGAAGTAACAATGGTTTTTCTCATGATTTTGAAGATGTCAGGATTCATATGTCCTTGTTTAAGATTAATACATGTTCCCCTCAACTGGCAGCCCGGTTCACAGTTGAGAATGTGCGGACATATCTATGGACCATCTAGTACTCTAAGGAGTCCAAGTTGGCAATCAAGTTTATGTAAACAAACTAAGAGTACTTAAACTTGACCCTTTGAACCAGACCATGGACTATATAGGATAAGTCCTCAGGAATTTGATTCCATCCTTCATGTTTATTTGATGAAGAGTCAATAATAAGATAGAGGAGGTACTTCCGTAAGTAGGAGACCTTACCCTTCTTGAAGGTTCTGATTGTGAAGTCCCCTTCATAGCCCATTTACCTTAATGATTCATTCACAACTTCTTTAGGAAAGTAAAGTTCGCATTCTTCATCATCCAGCCTTAGATGAGTGTTGATTGTGGCAAGGGTAATGAAAATTCTTTCCCCTACACTGATACAGACAATGACTTCTCATCATCCAAGATAACCTCTTGGCAGGTCCTCCAAAACTCTAGTAGTTGTTCTTCATATAGTGGAGGGTCTATTGTGAGTGTAGTGAGATAGGATGGTTGAGTTAGAAAGCGAAACATTTGACAAAACCAGGATCTTTCTTAGACGATAAGGTGCATGGAGAAATGTGGTTGTGTTGCCTGTGAAGATGCATGAAGAAATCTGGCTGGTTTTAGGGTTCAGGGTTGGTCATTTGAGAGAGCTTTAGGACGAGAAAAGCTAAGAATAATGACGGTTTGTGGGTGTATTTTGATTTGGATGTGAAACAAAGTTAATACTAAAGGATAAACTTTGAAATCTAAATGTCGGTCTCACCTCTGAAAAAGTTCCCAAAAAGTTAGTTATCTTGGAAGTTGAAATCTCTAAAGGTAATATGTCTTCGAAACTTTTGAGAAACTTCCAAAGCCAATTTGACTTTGAAAGATATTCCTTAGTTTGACAATAATTGCTTTTGGAAGAAAATATTTAGAGTTATTTTGGTTCCGAGATACATTTGGTTTTGGAAGATATTAACCCTCAGAAGTTTTATTCAAAGGAGAAATAAAGCTTCCGAGACTTAATTTCTTCCGGAAGAAAATTGTCCTTCTAAAAATATATGTACTTAGAAGCATATATAAGCATCGAAAGATATATTAAAATTTATTCTAAAGGTGAATTTCTTAGTAAGTATTTATGACTTTTGAAGACATAAGTTTGTTTTAAAGTCAACTTAATGTCTTCTGAAAGAAAATACATCTTTAATTCTTAACACTCTAAGAAATATCATTTAGAAAAATTTTCTTCCAAAATAAACTGGGCTTATATGAGCAATGAATTAGAAAACTTTAAAGACACGCATATTTGAAAAATAATCTTGAAATTAATTTTAAGAAAATCTACTCAAACTTAATCATCCTAATAGCTGATACAAGATACTTAAATATCTGTTCATCAAAAGCATTTATAAACAGATCAGCATATTATTTATTTGTGTTAACTTTGACATGTTTTATCAATCCCTTTTTAAAATTATTTCTTATCAAATGATACCTCATATTAATGTGCTTTGTCATTGAGTGCTATACTGGATTCTCTATGATAGAGATAGCACTTTTGTTGTCTATATGGATAGGAGTATCCTTGAAGTTGAATCCATAGTCTAGCCTCTGATTCTGAATCCGAAGTGCTTGATCACATCAAATTGCAACAGCAATGTACTCAGCTTTAGTAGTTGATGCAGACACACATGATTGTTTGTTGCATTGCCAAGAGACTATCCTTCCACCAAGGAATTGGCATCCCCCTGATAAAGACTTTGAAGTCATGTTACAACCACCATAGTCACTATTTGTATATGCATACAGATTGAAGTCAGAATTTTTTGGATACCAATGTCCCAGCTTGGGAGCTCCTTTGAGGTACCTAAGAATACTCTTGACAGTAACCAGGTGTGACATCTTGGGATTGACTTGATATCTTGTACATATGCATGTGGCAGACATGATATCAGGCCTGCTAGCAATAAGGTACATAAGAGACTCAATCATAGCTCTGTTGAGGTGTTCATCAACACACTCCCCCTTAAGATCAGGCTCTAGGAACTAGTTTCTGGCTATATGTGTCTTAACAACCTTGCACTCAGTCGGATGATATCTGGTTAGTATGTCTTGCACATACTTTGACTAGTTTATGAAGATTTCATTATCAACTTTCTTCACTTGAATTCCTAGAAAGAAATTGAGTTCCCCTATGGCACTCATTTCAAATCTATTCTTCATCAGCTTCTCAAAGTCTTTGCAGAGCTTTAGGTTAGTTGACCTAAAGATTATGTCATATATAAACTTTAACTAGCATCAAGTTATTTCATGTTCCCTTAATGAAGAGCATTCCATCAATAGTACCCCTCTTGTAGCCATGCTAACAAAGGTATTATGATAGTGTCTCATACCACTTCCTTGGTGGTGATGCAGCCCATAGAAAGCTTTGTCAAGATTGCAAACATAAATAGGATGATTTGGGTCTATAAAGTCAGGTGGTTGTTTGACATACACTTTCTAATCTATCACCTCATATAAAAAATGCACACTTGACATCAAGTTGGTAGACCTTGAAATCCTTGGATGCAGTAAAAGCAAGAAATATCCTAACAGTTTCATGTCTTGCCATAGAAGCAAGAACATTTGTGTAGTCAATCTGCAGTGCTGGTTAATGGATGGTCAATACAGTCTCATAATGAGAAGAGTGTTAGAACACTTAACAGATAAAATAAGGAACCAAATTTATATGAAAGACACTAAGAACACAAGTAAGTATTGAGACAGAACCAAGAACAAGAAGAAGATAAGTATGGTTTTAAAGAATGTTGTATATTGCTCTCAAGTTCTATTACAAGTGTTACAAAGCATGAAAAGAAATACAAGAACCTAAGATAATCTATACTACATCCTATAGCCGACTATACTTTGGAAGCCAGCTGGAAACACTAATCTAGACAACAAGATCAATGTACAATCAAAAAGAAGATTGCCTTTTGACTTGTGACTATAACATACTATAGCTCACATCCTACTCTATTACAAAAAGGATAAAAGGTACAAAGTAGAAAGTTACAGACCCCAAACCATAATATGTATTTTACTAAAGCATGGACCTTTTCACCAACTTGTATAAGTTGGTGAGTCTTCAAAGTGGCAACAGAAAGTCGGTCAGCTTTATGCAAAAGTTGATAAGAGAAAGCATGTCTTCTCTGTCTTTAGAATAAATCAGTCATTTGGTTTTGAAATACTTCATCTTTGAAGTTTTGGAAGACTTTATCTCTAGCTTTGGAAGATTTGGTATTCGGCTTCGAAAGATTTTACACTTAGAGTATTTTCTATAAAGCGTGTAAAACTTCCGAAGTAAGTTCTACTGTGCACTTCATGCATGCATGTTGGAAGCTCTTTGGTTGCTTTGGTTGCATCAGCTTTTCAAGTATAAACTTACAAACTCCCCCTAGCCTGATGTTACCAAAACAGATAAGGAATCTTAGATATTGACGGTCCTTATTAGGATTAAGACCATTCCTTTCTTCATCACCTAGTTAGGATCCCTTGGACTCTTATAATAAATTCTTATGTAATGGAGATCATGCAGAGGAAGATCAAGCATGTCTTGCTAGAAATATACATCTTGACCTCCTTGATCTCTTATGACATACAATCTATCTAGATTTACAGCAAAAGTCCAAGATAGGATGGGTCTTCCACCTACAAGAGGCTCTACTTGTGTTGGAGTTGGTTCAACAGCCTCTTTTTAAGCCATCTCAGGATGCACTAACTCATCCTGAGGTGTGAAGGTGGATGCCTTGGACTTCTTATTCTTTTTGGTGTCCCTCTTCATGGCCATCCTTTTCCTCCTCCTTAAAGACTTTAACTGAGAAGGCTGGGCTTCAGCATAGGTTGTTCTTATATGTCTTTCTTAGTTGGGTCATCTTCCCTTATAGGTTCAGAAGGAGAGGGATCAGTACCCTGCTGTGGATCAAAAGATGAAGTTGGCTATGGTTTAGCTCTAGGTCTAGGTTTTGTTGTCTTTTGGCGTTCAATCTTGACCTCAACTTCAGGAGGAGCTTGACTTGGTGGAGAATGCAAGTTAAAAAACTGCCCCTTTTAATCATCTGCTTGATCACTCTAATAGGCTCATCCATACTGGATAGAGACATTGTAACCAAGCCTCCTTCCAGAGAACTCATATAACATCAAGAAGCTCATCATCCTCTGCCTGCTAGCAGACTTCTTTTGGCTCTTTTGGATGATGGCTTTTGACTTTGCAGCTTCTTCCCTAATCTTTCTTTAAGCAGCTTTTTCCTCTTTTATTACTTGTTGCTCAAGCTTCTTAAGATACTCGATTTATATGTACTAATATGATAAGGGAAGAAGTGCAGATGCCTGATAGAGGCATGTGGCACTCAGGTAGCTAATCATGTTTTGTTTATCTACTTCTTTGTCTACCTGAGGTTGTTAAGTTGCTATAGCCTCTGTCTCAGGCTTTCTTGAACTGTGGAAAGGGTAGAAGCATGTTTGTCAAGCCCTTTCTGCCTCCTTTCTTCCGTGATCTTGAGGAGCAATTCTGTATCCTTTGCCTCCTTCCTTACCTTTTAACAGCTCAGTGTCTGCCAGTTAATTGAGTTCCTCTAAGGGAAGAGAGATAAGTTCCTCTATGTTGTAGATCCTAGTCCCCAAGTAGTTTAATCTGGCTACCTCAACTCATCATCTTGAGTAGTTGTCCTGGGGGCAGTCCTGATTGTAGCTTCCATGAAGCCTAGGAACCCACTTGAACTCTTTCCCTTAGCTTTCTCTTCCTTTCTCTTTCCTCCTCCTTAATCTTCTCAGGACTCAATTTCCTTTTCCCTTTGTCACTTACAGGCCTTGGTGACTAAGGGTGGAGAGAGCTTTGGCCTTCATTGCTTGGTTCAGGAGTCAAGCTCTGGCTAGAGAGAGGTTGTGAAGCACCTTCATCAGCTGGTGCCACACTAAGGGTATTAGATGTTAAAATAGTTCCTGTGACAAGGTTCACAGGGTCTATCACTTGGTCTTCAGTCAAGGTTTCCCCTTCAAAGCTAATCTTAGGGTTCACCTCAACACCCTGTTGACCAATGACATTGCGTGTTAGCCTTTATCTTCTTTTTTGTGTGAACTCTTCAACGATCATGTCTTGAATCCTCTTTAGCCAGTCTGCCAGCTTGTCTGTTTTGACTAGGATGGGCAAGTGACATGTGGACTAGAGGAAGACTGTCATAGTACTTCAGGGTCTAAAAATTGAAGACCTCTTGCTTCCCCTGAGGTCTATCCAGTATTAGGGCTCTCCTGTCAGCATCATACCTCCACCCTAGTACTTCATTTTTAGCATCATAGGGTGGGGTAGACATAGCTCTTGGGATACCCTCCTAAAACAAACTTTGTATGAGTGAGTCCACATTAATATTGACTTGTGGAGGTTGCTGAGTATAGACCATTGCAAATAAGGGTGGTGATTCCTCAATGTCCATACTCTAAGAAAAACTCATAGGTTCTGTGATTGCTACTACTTTCTCCCCCTTTTTGGTAGCATCACCCTCCTGCATAGGTGAGCTGGAGGTTAGGTCCCCCACATTCCATAGGTTCTAATGGACCTGGTTGAATTCTTTTGAGAGGTCTCCCATCTAGTTTTTCCTTGAGATCAGAAATCTCAAGTTGCTGATCATGGATCCTCCTATGCAAGGTAGTCACCTGAGATTCCAGGTGACTAACCTTGAAAACTAAATAGGTACAAGTTTTAGTCAGTTTTTGAACCTTTAGTTTCTTATTTCCCTCATCTTTATTAGAAGAATCACAGGGGGATGAGAGAATAGGACCAAAGTCTTCTTCCTCATCGCCAGCACTTTATTCTTGGCTGTTGGATTTACCCTACACCATGATAGCTTCAGGTAAAGTGTCAAGGGGCTGGGTTGCCATGGTTAAGGTCTTAATGATTTAGTCAATTGCTGAAGTGAGAGCCACTTCTATATGGATCTCTGAACATGTTCACGAAGATCCACCTCAGTAGTGGGTGTATGATGTGGGCTAGACATGGGAGAAACAATCTCTCCTTGGGCATGGGTGGAGAAGAGAGACTCATGGTACTCATTGAGCCCATGTCTTCATCATTATAGAATTCTAGGTTGGAAATTGGTTGGTTAAGATCTAAAGGCTGGGGATGGTAACTTTCCCCTGAAGGTTGTTCACTAGAGTTTTGAGACTCTAAGTGAAGGCATAAGGCTATTGGGTTGTGAGCTTATTAGGCTGAGCATGAGGAAGCTCAGCATTGATCTTTGGTGAGATGGGAGTGGTTTGCTCCTTAGGGGAAGAGGGGGCTCAAGTGTCCACTTCTTCCTGCATAGGTGGTTATATGGGGGCCTGGATAAACTGAGTAGCTTGTGAAGGGGTTGGTTTGGACTTTCTTTGGTAGGTGATGGTTATTTATGGTTGTGTGGGTTGTTAAGAGGTAGAAGGTGTGCATTCAACACTAGTTGGTGTTGCTAGGTTGTAAGCTTAAGCAATAAGCTCTAACATTTTTAGGACAAGTGTTGTTTCTACCCCTGAGAAGCCCACAATAGGCTTTCTCATAGTCTTGAAGATGCCGGGCTTCATCTGTCCTAATTTTAGAACATTACATATTCCCCCTAACTGTGAGCCCTGTTCACAGTTAAGAATGTGCTGGACATATCTAGGGAACATGTAATATTCTAAGATGTCCATGTTTACAAGAAAATTAGTATATACAAATTGGGAATACATGAACTTGACCACTTGAACCATCCCATGGACTGTATTGGAAAGGTCTTCAAGACTTTGGTCCCATCCTTTATGCTTGTTTGATAAACTATGGATGACAACATGTAGGAGGTACTTCCACTGGGAAGAGACCTTCCATTTCCTAAAGGTTCTTATAAATTAATAACCTTCATATCCCATCTCTCTAAAAAAATGGTTGACAACAGACTTGGGGAAGGACAAATCACCTTCTACATCATCCAGCAAAAGATGTGTGTTTATGGAAGTTGGAGTAATAAAGATTATCCTCCCCTGAACTGTGGCAAACAGTGCCTTCTCCCAATCCATAGTGACCTCTTGGCAGGTCTTCCAGAACTCCAATAGTTGATCCTTATAAAGTGGAGTATCTATGGTGAGGGAAGTGAAGTAGTTGGATAGAGTTAAGAAGCGACAAACCTCCGAGAAACCAGGATCTTTCTCAGAGTTCAATAGAGCAACCAGATTATGTTGCCTGTGTAAGTGCATGGAAAAATCAGGTTGGTTTTTGTGATCGAGGTTGGCCATTTGAGGTAACTTTAAGGTGAAGGAAGATAAGAACAAAGGCGGTTTGTAGGTGAATTTAGGTTAGAGAGTTTTGCAGATGAAGAAAATAGTGAAAGAGGGGGGAACCGTTGAGTGTAGATATATAAAATGGATTTGAGAAAAAGTAATATGAAAGGATAAACTTTGAAATCCGGATGTCGGTCCCAACTCTGAAAAAGGTGCCCAAAAAGGTAGTTTTATTGGAAGTCGAAAATCTTTCGAATGTATTTTGTCTTTCCGAAGACAATTTTAACTTGGAAGATATTCCTGAGTTTTATGAAAATTTGCTTCGGAAGAAAATTACTTAGAGTATTTTCTCTTCTGAGACATTTTTGATTTCGGAAGAGATTAAAAATTGAAAGTTTTATTCTTAAGAGAATAAATCTTCCGAGGCTTAATTGCTTTTGTAAAAAAAATTGTCCTTGAAAAAACATGTAAGTACTTAGAACCATAATTTCGCTTCGGAAGATATATCAAAATTTACTCTGAAGATAAATTTCTTGTAAGTAGTTATGTGATTTTAAGACTTAGTATTCTTCCGAAGACAATGTTAATGTCTTCCGAAAGAAAATATGTCTAAAGTTTCCAAAATTGTAAGGAATATCATTTGAAAATTTTTCTTCCAAAGTAAAAACTGGGATTATGTAGGTGATAATATCGACAACTTAGAACACACATGTTTTAGAAATAGTCTTGATTTAAGTTTTATGAGAATCTACTCAAAGTTAATCATCCCAATAGCTGATACAAGATATTTAAATCTCTATTCATCAAAAGCCTTTATGAGATCCGTATATTGTACATTTGTGTTAACATTGACTGGTTTTATCAATCCCTTTTCAAATTTATCTCTAATTAAATGATACCTGATGTTGATTTGTTTTATCCTTGAGTGTTGCATAGGATTCTCTGTGAGAGAGATAGCACTATTGTTGTGTATATGGATTTGAGTCTCCTTGAAGTTGAATCCATAGTCCAGCATCTGATTCTAAATCCAAAGCACTTGAGCATAGCAGCTAGCAGCATCAATGTATTTAGCCTCAGCAGTTGATGCAGACACACAGGATTGCTTCTTGCATTGCCATAAGACTATCCTTCCATCAAGGAATTGACATCCCCTAGATGTAGACTTTTGCAGTCATAATACAGCCACATAGGCACTATCTTTTTGTAGGCATATAGATTGAAATCAGAATTTTTTGGATACCAAAGCCTTAATTTAGAAGAACCTTTGAGATATCTAAGAATCCTCTTGACAGTAACCAGATGTGACATCTTGGGGTTGGCTTGATATCTTGCACATATACATGTAGAAAACATGATATCAGGCCTGTTGGCTGTGACATACATAAGAGACCCAATCATAGCTCTATAAAGATGTTCATCTACACACTCCCCCTCAAGATCCGGTCCAAAGGAGTGGTTTCTACCTATGGGTGTCTTTGCCACCTTACATTTAGTCATGTTGAATCTAGTAAGTATGTCTTGCACATAGTTTGACTGACTTATAAAGATGCTACTATCAACTTGCTTCACTTGAATTCCTAGAAAGATTTTGAGTTCCCCCATGGCACTCATTTCAAATCTATTCTTCATCAGCTTCTCAAAGTCTTTACACAGCTTTGGATCAGTTGACCTAAAGATAATTCATCTATATAAACTTGAACAAGCATTAAGTCATTCCCTGTTCTTTTGATGAAGAGTGTTCCATCTATAGTACCTCTCTTGTAACCATGCTGACAGAGATACTGAGATAGAGTCTCATCACACTTTGTTGGAACTTGGTGCAGCCCATAAAAAGCTTTATCAAGCTTCCAAACATAATTAGGATGATCTGGGTCTGCAAGGCTAGGTGGTTGTTTGGCATACACCTCCTTGTCTATCACCCCATATAGAAAAGCACACTTGACATCAAGTTGGTAGACCTTGAAATCCTTGGATGCAGCAAAGCAAGGAATATTCTAACAGCTTCAAGTCTTGCTACCGTAGTAAAAATATCTTTGTAGTCTATTCCCTCTTCTTGTGTATACCCTTGAACAACTAGTCTAGCCTTATTTCTATTGATAAGTCCTCTATCATATTTCTTGTTCCTGAACACCTATTTGGTACCTACTATTGTCTGCATTGGAGAAGAGGACATAGGTTCAAACCTTTTGTCTTTTAAATTGAAGCAGCTCCTCCTACATTGCTTTAATCCAGCTTCCATCCTTCAATGCCTCATCAACTTTCTTTGTCTCTATCTGGGATAAGAAGCAAGACTATAGACAAACATTTTTGTCATAGGTTTGTCCACTTGTTCTTAGCCTTGTGTCAATATCTCTAATGATGATTATGGTGGGACGTGACTTGTGGATCCTAAATTAAGGAATCACAGTAAGTTGATTGGACAGATCTAAATTTGTGAAGTTGAGATCTGGCAATGAAGTATCACCCACCATATCAGCACACTTATCAAGAGAAGTTTGATCCAATGAGTGTGTGACACCATTAATGATGTCTTCCATGGAGTGGTTATCAGCATCAAGAAATTCTTGATCATTGTCACCACCACCATTCACACCTACATTTGAAGCTCCTTAATTTGAGTTTTGTTCCCCTGAGCTAGAATTTGTAGGCTTCTTAGATGTATCAGCTGAATTTGTCATGGTTGTGCTGATAGGAACTCCATTTGCAGGGTTAGTTACCATTAGAGCTAAAGTAGTGTTCTTGTTTAGTCTTGTCAACTCAAATCTTGGGTTAGGATTTCATATTGATAAGTTACCTGTAGATCCTGAAACATTCTCACAAGATTTGTTAAAACAGTTGGTAACTAAATAAAGATCAAACAACCAATCAGGACTAGAACCTTTCACACTATGAGTATGCTCATTGAGGGTCATATTAGCTAACTAGTCAACTACTCTAGTTTTGAGATTGTATACTTTGTATGACTTAGCTTAGGAAGAGTATCCAATAAAGTGTCCATCATCTGATTTCTCAGCAAATTTGGCTACTTGATCTTTCGTATTAAAGATGGTGCCAGGACATCCAAATGATCTGAGGAAACCAATGAAATGTCTCCTTTTGTGCCACAGCTCATAAGGAGTCTTACCATGAGACTAAACTACCAAACCTCTATTTTGCGCATAGCAGGCAGTGTTGACTGCCTCTGTCCAGAAGGTGATGGGTAGTTTAGAGTCAGACAACATGGTTCTTGCAGCTTTAATAAGTGTCTTGTTTCTCTTCACAGCAACACCATTTTGTTAAGGAGTCCTGGGAGCACTATATTGTCTTGCGGTACCCTTTTCATCATAAAATATATCAAGGATTTGGTTTTTGAATTCATTTCCTTGATCACATCTTATGGTCATGACCTTGTGATCACATTGATTCTAAATTTTCAAAATTAAGTTCTTCAAGATCTCAAGAGTCTCATCCTTAGTTCTAAGGAAGAAGACCGAAGTGAATATTGTGAAATCATCTACGATCACTAAACAATATAAGGTCCTTCCTAGACTTATTACACTGGTGAGGCCAAAGAGATCCATGTGTAATAAGTGTAGGGGAGTAGTGATAGAGTTCTTTTTCTTTGGCTTGTGAGACACCTTGTGTTGCTTCCCTTTCAGGCATGCAACACAGTGATCATCACTTGTAAACTCTTTCTTTGGCATTCCAGTTACCAAATCATTCTTTATTAATTTTTTCATGTGTCTTAATGTTTACATGGCACATTCTTTTATGCTAAAGAAAAGACTCATCACTATTTTCTTTAGATAGAATGCAAGAAACTTCTCCTTGGGAGATGTTTCTTGCAAATGCATCTTGTATGTTTCCTTTCTTGGGGGCTCAAAGAAAGATATGCATTTGAGGAATGACCACCTTGGGCTTGAGAACAATGCACTCATGCTCAGTGAAGAGCATGTTATGTCTCTAATCACAAAATTAGGATACACTCAGTAAATTGTACTCAAGCTCCTTAACAAAGTTTACCTTTACAATATTGACCTTACCATTTGTGACCCTTCCCCTTCCAGTAATGTAACCTCCTATACCTCCTCCAAAAGAAACTGGCCCTCCATCATTTTTCTAAAAATTTGAAGCAAAGAGCCTTTGCCTATCATGTGCTTGGAACCGCCACTATCAATGATCCATACATTTTTCTTAGTCTTTAGTTGTTCCTACATAAAAAGAGAAGGTTAGTTATGTAACATCATGAAGTTTTTATTTAACTAAAAGACTCTTATAAGGGCTAATGTTGTCAATTATAAAACTCATGAGTTGCTTATGTTCATTTATAGTTTGAAGATAATAGTCCATTTATTAAAATAAATGTAGTGATAGATAATAATAATATTAGTAATAATAATGATAATAATAATAATCATATTAAGGGTAATCTTATAAATAAATACAAGTTTTATTAGGTTAAAACTTATAATTAATTAGTTTCTACATGAAATAATAAAGCCTTAAAACCCCAGGGACTAAACTGTAATTTAATTAAAACTAAAACAAAAACATTGGAATTAATTAAACTAAAACTAAAGCACAGGGACTGAAGCTGTAAATTTCAAAATCCAACCCCCCTACCCCTGCAAAACCGGCAGCCTTTCCGGCCACCTCCGGCCAAGCTCCGGCGAATGCCCAAACATTGGTAAAACAGGTGAAATCGAACCCCAATCGCTTACAACTGATCTGTGAACTTAAACCGACTGCATTGAAGGACTTAAATTGGGTTTAACATCGTGTATGAGAGGATCAAACTCGGTAACCGATCACCATTAAACCTCCAACCCGTTCAAGCATTAATAATTAATAATAATTAAATTAATTGCACCTACACGATAGTTTAATCGTGACTAAACTTCTATATAACGTAATTTCATCTGAAACAACTCCCAATCATCACTGCCGAACCCCCCTCTTCGCGACCTGCAACCTTGGAGAAATCAACCTTCTGAGCAGCATAAAACCAAATTGATAAGGGGCTTTTGATCGGAATGACTCTAGGAATCTATACATGAAGTTAATTGGAATTTCAACAACGTTTGCATCTCGAAACATACCCAACCGGGGTCACGACTAGTTCATCATCCTGTAACATCGATGTAGTCCTCTTTCGGGAATTAAACACCCATTCATACTCGGTTTCATTTGGGGATTAAAAGCCCCAATATTGATTCGGTTATTAACATCGATTTGATGTTCAATTTGGGTTAAGATCGAACTAGGGTTCATGTTGATTTGGGGGATTTAAGCAATTAATGTTTAAAAGAATTTAAAAAGAACTTTAAACACACATGGGCCTTCGCCCGACTGGGGGTCAGTAGCAATGCTAGGCATGAGGTCCCGGGTTCGAACCGGGCCTCTGCCACCTTTTTGTATTAGTTGTTTTTTTTACATTTTTTATTCTAAAACTTAATATTATATTAATAAATCTAAATAAAAATTATTTTGCTAACTAAAGCATTTCACGCATTATTAAGTTATTTTTTAATGATTTTTTAAGGGTTAATAGATTTAAATACTCCCAAGCATTACTTTTTAACTAAAGCATTTCAAGCATTACTTTTTAAAGAATAAAAAGGCTATAAAAACATTATTAAGTCATTTATATGTTATAAATATATTATAGCTCATACTTGAATTATTTCAAAACATTTTAAACCTACATGTTACAAATACTTTAAATAATTAATTATATAAATGATAATAACTATTTTTAATTAAGTATTCATCTATTCACTTGATCATATTATGCCATAAGTAGTTAATAAATTTATTTCTTAGACTTTTATTTAAACTCTTGAAACTTAAAAAACAATATATTATACTTTATTCTTATCACTAAAATCTTGTATTATAAAATTTTTATAATAAATCATTTAAAAGTTTAAACCTTTATAAAATGATTTTTAAATAATTTTAAAGTCATGTAAATAAGTATTCAATTTTCTTTATCAAACTGTAAATAATTAATTATTAAATTAATTATGTCTTTTCACACAATATAGTTAATCTTTATTAAGTCAATAAATTAAATTAGTGAATCATTCCTTATTATTCTCAATCTCAATTGATTTATTTCATCTTTATTGAACCAAAACATAAAAGATTCACTATTTGTAAGGCCCCGTTCCCGGGAAGCCTCACAGTTGGTTAACCATCGCATAAAATCAGTTTAATAATAAAACATTGCAGCAAAATAATTAGACATTCATTTAAAACTTAAAAAGTATATCGTACTCATACATTTGTCCTTTAATTGTAAACAAAACATATTACTTGTTCTTAAATTACAATAAAGATTTCATAAACAGGAATGCCATCCATAGGTCCCCAAGTAGCTTCGTGGTGCCATCCTCAACATCAGCGCTTACCTGTCCACTATTATGCATAAAAGTCAGCTTTGCTGAGTGAATTCTAGTTTTATATAAATAAGAAAATATAATCTTTATCCTCCATATAATGAACACGCATACATAATACTACAAAACATTACTTG